>JAOSBL010154490.1:0-12337 GCA_027568915.1 Erythroxylum roraimae | reverse complement strand
TTGATTCCGTTTTGGATAGTTGGGCTCCGTGAACGGGGTCCAGCACTGTTCGACTGGGCTCCGGGAACGGGGTCCAGTAGATTCACAATCATTTTGGTGAAATTTTGTAATCTCCTTAATGATTCGAGTAGTCTTTGTCAAAGGGAAGTACTTGGCAAGGAAGGCTTGGGCTACTTGCTCCCATATGGTAATCTGAGATGAACTAAGTGAGTTATACCATACCTTAGCTCAATCTCGTAAAGTAAATGGAAATAGTCTGAGCCGCACAGCGTCACCAGACATCCCTTGAAATCTAAAAGTATCACATATCTCCAAGAAGTTTGCTAGTGGGCATTCAGATCTTTAGCTGATAACCTATAGAATTAAACACTATTTTGGAGTATGTTGAGGACTGCAGGCTTGATTTCAAAATTATTTTCTTGAAACGTAGGCCTTACGACTCCATGTGGACTAAATCTGGGCTTCATGAAATCCATCAATGTTCCCTCGGCCCCTCCTAGTTCTTCTTCTTCTGTTATATTCCTTTATAATGCCTCTTGGTGCTTAGCGCTTCTTATCTCTCTTCCATGTCTTATAATGTCGGATAGCTTTTCTTCACTAAACTCGGTAGATCTTCTTGTGCTCCTTATGTTCATGCACCTACAAATACACAAGGAAAAGTATTAAAGACTCTTAAATCTAAGTCACCCAAACTAAACAAGATGCTAAACAAATCAATCCCTAGCAACGACGCCAAAAACTTATTCGTTTACAAACCAAACTATAAGTTTTTCGTCAAAAATCGTAAGTATACGGGTCGTTACTTATAGTTAGAAACAAATATCCTACCACAAAGATTGATGTTAGACACCATTTAATTTAGGTTAAGCTTTGTTTAAGAAAATGATTTCAAAAGATTAAAAATTGGAAATTAAATGAAAATTAATTAAACTAGCAATGAACAACCAATTAAGGCAAAGTGCAGCAATTTGATGGACAAGGTTTAAAATTAGGAGTTACTCTATCCCTATTTTGCTTTTCTCTTGTGTTCTTGATCCAATTATACTACATCCAAGATTTTTTAATGTTCAATTACCCTCTCTTAAGGTGTAATTAGCTGACCCTAATTGAATGGATTAGAATTAGTTATGCTATCTCTAGACTTACCAACTTCTCCTAAACCTTCAACAAGATTTTAAGCACTCATATAGGTGATTTTAAACAAATAGCTAAGATCTCTCTTCAACTATTTGGAAAAACCTGAATATTTATTAGGTCCATTAGGAGCTAACTCTCGTTACACTACCCAACTCAAATACCCACACTCACCCTCTCGGTCTATTGTATGGTGTAAGCACAATAACTATCACAAAACATCTTTCATTGCATCTAAAACAACAAGAGTTCCACAAACAGTTCAAGAACAACTCCTACAAGGTGTTTAGTTACTCATAATCATGAACAAACCAACAAAATCCATGTTTTTCATACTAAAAGTCATAAAGAGAAAAGAATAAAAATTGGGTAAAGTTTAGAACTCCTTCTCTCAACTCTAAAAAGCTAGAAAAATTCTAAATCTTGATATTGTCACCACTTTTGCAAGGTAGATTCTGTGTTTTCCTTCTTTGGCTAGCCTCCAAAAGTCTCACTTTTTCTATTTTTTGTGTGTCTTCTGATGGATGGAGGCTCAAGCACGAGGGTGACAGAGAGCTGGTCATCTGGTAGGGCACGAGGGTGACTCAGAGCTGGTTATCTGGTAGTTGCACGATAATGCATAAACACGATTGTGACAGAGAGGTTATCATCTAGTAGTTGCACAATCGTGCACAAGCACGATTGTGCAGTGCTGTCTGATAGCTTTCTGCACTCTTCACTCTTTTGGCCATAACTTCTTCTCTAGACCTCTGATTGACATGAAATCAAACGTTAAGCTCCTCACACATTGTCCTTCATCTCCACTATATTTCATTGTCATCTGAATTCTCTAAGTCTGCCCAGTGGTGCCATTAAATCACTTGTACCACATTCACAACTACAAATCTTATACCTGCACAATTCATCAACAAGGTGCATCAATCCATCCTACAATAGGCTCCAAAACTACCCTCAAACACTAAATAATGTAAAGAAACAACTAAACACTTCAAAGATCAAGAAAATATGCAAAAGATGCTAAAGATCAAATAACCTATAACTAAAACACACAAAGAAGCACTTAAAACACATGAAAACACACTAGAAACATAACCTAAAAACACACTTATCAAATATAGATGGTGAAAGGATGAATTGCATGGCAACATTGTGTATGCAAGGGTTCGTAGTGAAACCACTGACTTTTCGGTCAATTAGGGGTCATGACATGTTGCTAGATACCGCTCTTGACTTATTTGAATTAAGTGTTAATTCAAGTGGCCAATATAACCGAGAACCTAATGGGTCACACACATAGGAGATCTGAAGGATGAGTAAAATGGTCTTGAATGGTGGTTCAAGATATAAGAGAGTGTTTTAAGATTGTATTGCGATGTGATCGTGGTAGAAAACATTGCATGGAATTGATTAGAAACAAGTGTTGTTTGCTTCCATTAATGCATGCTATTGATGGTGATTAACTCCCCATAACTTCCATTAATACATGCTATTTATGGTCATTAACTTCCCATAACTTCCATTATTGCATGTTATTCATGACCATTAACTTCCCATAACTTTCCATTAGTGATGGGGGTTATGGAAGGCCAAATGGTGCAGAAAATCGAGATGATTTTTTTGCATCTTGTGTAAGAAACATAAAGAGAAAAAAGAAAGGTTCTTTTTCTCACACATACACTTTTTCTCTCAAACTCTCTCAAGAGTTCTTGTCTTTGCCAGCATAAAGAAAGAATTCTACCCATCTCTTAGTAAGGTTTCATCCTTCTATCTTCATATAGACTTTCATTAGAGACAGCCTATGTTGATCATGGTGGTTTATGACAACCCAACGTGGATAAGATTAAAGAACGAAGGAGATCGTCATAAAGGTATGCAAACATCTTACATTTCATGCTTTTGTTTTTTGTATCTATATACATGAGTATATCTAGTTTTTGAGGTTCCATTTTGTTTCCATTGCATATATTTGATATGTATTATATATGAAATGCATGATCGAAACCTAACAATGATGATACAATGGCATTAAACTTCATGAAACTAATTTAACTTTAAACACAACCCTTCAAGTTGCTCTAATTTATTAACTTATGCAATCTGTAATTAAGCACTTTAGACTAAATATACATAGTAATCAAGACCTTAACGTCATATTCACTCACCCTCAGCACTTGTATACACATATTGATAAAGCAGTAGTCAATTGAAATTGCAAACATTACTAAGTAGCTTTCTATGAAAAATAATGCTATTAATAAAGATCGGTAGGATTTATTTATTAAAACACCATTTCGTTAATTTTCTTTAACATTGACCTATTCTTTTGATGTGAAGGAAAATATTTATGATGAATGTCCCCCGGTTACTCAACTATGTCATATTTTTATTAAGAGGCTTAGTTGGAATGTCATTATAGCTTTTTGACGTAAAGACAAACATTTGTGAAGAATGTCCCCCGGTTACTTAGGTACATCACATTCTCAGTTGGCCACTAGCTTTATTCATAACCCGAAGGCCAACAGAATAGTTATTTGCTTAAGATGGACACAATTTTTTTATTGCCTACCTCGTTTCTTTAGGTAATCATTTTCATGAAAAGATACTAACAAAATTACTTATTCAATTGACCTATAATTATAAATGTATGTAATAAATTTACTAAGGTGAGTAAATTAACGTCAGATCCTAATTAACATGCATATTTAACTAAAGATACCTAGAACATGAATTGCACAAGCTAATAAATCTTTACAACTTAGAAGACTATGTTCAAAGCTAAACTAATTCTGTTAAGTCCTAGCCATTGACATATCCACTTGAATCACACCATATAAACCTAAACGAAAACTAACATACAATATGCAAAATTCACATTCAAAATAAAAATAACAGTGCAAACCTCCCTATACTTAGGCAACACATTGTCCTTAATATGAGAAAAATAACAATACATAAAGTAGGAATAAAACAAAATAACAATAAAAACATAAAAATAAAAATAAAAAGACAAGGGTTAGAGCATAAAACCATCACGGAGATTGAGGTGGTGATGGCGATGGTTTCGAAGGTGGGATTTCCACACTTTAAGTAGCAAAGTATTTATAAATGCTTCAGATGTCTCAGTGTTGCTATCTTTGCTCCTTCACAATCTCCTTCAACACCTTGGCATTATTTGTAATCACTTTGTTAGTGTTCAAAATTGCATTAAGTACCTTCTCCCATCTGAATTCGTCTTTTTCTTCTCCAAATTCTTCATTGGTTGACTCCTCTTATTGTTATGGTGGTGCTGAGCTAGAATTGGTCTATCTTGCTCTGTTTTTTAAATGTGATTTTACACTAACATCTCAAAGTTCCATATTGTAGGACTTCAAGATCTCAGCTCTCGTCAAATGACAAGTGTTAAGAAACTCAAGAAGATGCACAATTAATGCATCACAATTAACACCATAGGAATCCACAATAGTGGTAACCAAATAACTTATGCCAAGATTATTTCTTGTCTTTTTTAGAGTAGCATTGAGAGAATTAAAAATATAGGTGAATGTACAAACTTGGACACAATTACCACAAACCATAAAATAAATAGCTTTTTCATCAAACACTTGTTGCTTTCACTTTTGTCAAACATGGTTTGACACATGAATTTATGTAGCAGCAAGTGTTCAGGGCCACAAATTATGTTATTATGTGCATTTTTAGCGTCGAAGTTGTCCAACCCTGTCAATCAGGCCCAACAACATGTGGCACAAAAGTCACCATGCTGATCCACTATGGTTGATTCCAGGAATCCATCAATTTCAAACAAAGTTTCATGATTTAACTCATACATTTGACCTTACAACCGAAACCATTATTCTTTCAGGTTACCTTGCTCAAATGGGAGGGATGTGAAAAATTCAAGGGTGAGTTCTTTATAAATGACAAAGTTAAAATGCATAAATTTCTCCCACCGAGTTCTGCTTCCTAAGTTTTTAACCTTTTCTCTCAATCCAATTCATTCTAGAATTTCAAAGTCTAGATATCTAGGCACAACAATCTTTTTAAGGCTAATGGTTTGGAAACGATTACCTTCCTCTTCCATGTAAATTGGAAAGAGTGCTTTGTAATCATCCACTTAATTCCTTTATCTACGACCCGATACTTGCACCTTGCCCTTTGATTGAGTGCATTTAACCATCTCCTTAATTCACGGTCCCATTTGGAATAAGAGAAGTGTGAAGAATGTAGGGAGAGAAAGAACTTTGAGGAGGGTTGTAGACAGATGTGAGAGGATTTGAGCTTCTTGATTATAGAGAGAGAGTGAGAGAGTGTTGTGCGTAAGAAACATGAGGGTAAGAGTGAATATATAGGTTAAAAGGAAGAAAGAAGGGGTAAAATTAGGAAAAGAGGCTTTAAATCTCGTGTTAACATTTTGCCCCGCAGTAGGTCATAATCGTGGCAGGGTGGGTCATGATCATGACAGAGAGGAATTTCCATGGTCACGATCGTGACCTAAGATGTCATGATCATGACAAAAGGTTTATAATAGGGTTATGATTATGACTAAGGGTGTCACGATCATGATAAAGACTTCAAAATTGAGTCACGATTGTGACCTAAGATGTCACGATCATGACAAAAGGTTCAAAATATGGTCACGATAGTGATAGAGACTTTAAAATTGAGTCACGATCGTGACCAATTAGTCACGATCATGACACTAAAAATTTTTACACTCCTTTCCTGTTTTTGATTATTTTCTTCGTATCACTCCTGAATTCCTTCCCTACCTTATATTTACATTAACACCTGATTGTTTTACCTTCCATACCTTCCAATCCATTTTTGAAAAGAAATAACTATTTCTAAAATTCCAAAGAGAAATCTAACTACTAAATGTGCTAATTTATAGTCATTAGCTTGACCTTGTATCCTTAAAAGCGCTTTTAGCTTTCTAAAAAGAAAGAAATTGCTTCCCTTTCCTTTGAGATCACTCCGCAGAGATATAGTTTGCAGTGATGCCCATTCACCTTAAAGGTTTCCCTGTTCGCATTTTCTGATTCAAGGTCTCCATAAGCGAAAACTTGGGTGATCGTAAAAGATCTACTCCATCGTGATTTCAGCTTTCTTAGGAACAGCCTCAACCGCGAATTGGATAGAAAAACTGCATCTCCTACTTTGAATTCCGTTGCTTAAGATGAGAGTCGTGCCATCTCTTCACATTTTCCTAGTAAAGTTTGGCATTTTTCATACACATCACAGTGAAACTCTTCGAGTTCATTTAGTTGCAGAAGTCGTTTCTAGCCCGCTCGCTTCTAATCAAAATTTAGAACTTCCATTGCCCGATATGATCGATGCTCTAATTCCACAGACAAATGAAAAGTCTTACCATATACAAGTCTAAAAGGTGTCACTCTGATCGACGTTTTAAAAGTGTTCCGATAAGCCCATAAGGCATCATCTAGCTTTAATGCCCAGTCCTTGTTTGAACCATTCACCATCTTTTCTAAAATTTATTTTAGTCTCGATTCATGACTTCCACTTATACGCTTTTTCAAGAGAGCACCAAAAGATATGATGCAAAAATGTGCTCCTCTATCGCTTATTATTGTTCTTAGCACTCTAAATCGATTGAATAACCGTTTGATAAATCTTTACACAACTTTCACATTATTTTTTGGAGATGCTATAGCTTTCGCCTAGCACGATACATAGTCCACTCCTACTAGCATATATGTATTCCCCACGGAGGATGGGAAAGGTCCCATGAAGTCAATAGCCCACGCATCAAAAATTTCAAATTTTAGGATGTTAGATAAAGGATCTTATCTCTTTTTGAGATGTTACCCATTCTTTGACAGCAATCACATTGTGCTACGAAATCTTGAGCATCCTTAAATAGATGTGGCTAATAAAATCCACACTCAAGTACTCAAGCTACTATTTTGTTTGCTTTATAATGGCAAGCATTCTGAGCTTCGTGATATTGTATTAATACATCCAACATCTCGTCCTCTAGCACACATCATCTTATTAGCCCATCAGCACAAGTGTTATACAGGATCGACTCTTTCTATAAATATTGGGTGCACTGCTTCAAGAATCATTTTCTCTGTTGATACAATAGATCATAAGGGATTTTATCACTAGCGACAAAATTTGCGAAATTTGTGAACCATGGTGTCGCCATGTTATTTAGTAACATCAAGGTTTCATCAGAGACGTTTTTGATAATGTCATCACTCAACTCGCATTCCCCTCCTTCTAGTCATGATAAGTGGTCTGCGACTGCATTCTCTGCTCCCTTCTTATCTCACACTTCTTTGTCGAACTCCTATAAAAGTAATACCCATCGAATGAGTCTGGGCTTTACATCCTTCTTAAAAAGTAAATATTTAAGCGTTGTGTAATCAGTGAATATGATCACCTTAGAACCTAAAAGGTACAACCAAAAATTGTCACATAAATACATTACTGCAAGTAATTCCTTTTCAATAGTGGTGTAGTTAAGTTAGGGTCCTGTAAGTGTCTTGCTTGCATAGTATAACGCATGCAACCTTTTGTCCATCCTTTGGTTTAATACGTAACCTACAGCTTGGTCACTAGCATTACATATAACTTCAAATGAGAGTGTCCAATCAATGGCATTAAGGTTGGGGCTGATGTTAGTACCTCCTTTAATTGAATGAATGCAGATAAACAATTATCATAAAAAAGGAAAGGCATATTTTTCACATCCTTGACTTACAAGTTTGTCAAGGGTCTTCCGATTTGTGAGAAATCCTTAATAAAGTAATGGTAAAACCCAACATGGTCTAGGAATGCTGGCACACCCTTGATGTTGATTGGAGGTGGGAGTTTATTATAACCTCCATTTTCGTTCTATCCACTTCAAATCCTTGGTGCGAAATTTTGTGGCCGAGCACTATCCCCTCCTGCACTATAAAGTGACACATCTCCCAATTTAACACCAAATGTGATTCTTCACATTTTGGAGTACCCTGTCCAAATTGGTTAGACACTTCTCAAAAGAGTTTCTAAAGACTGAAAAATCATCTATGAAAACTTCCATTATGTCCTTGATCATATCCACAAAGATAGACATCATACACCTTTGAAATGTAGTTGAGGCATTGCATAACCTGAAAGGCATTCATCTATACGCAAAGGTACTATAAGGACATGTGAATGTGATCTTTTCTTGGCCTTCAGGGTAGATGAATATCTTATTATACCCTGATTAACCCCGATTAAGCATCAAAGAATCGATAGAATGAGTGACCAACCACTCTTTCTATCATTTGATTTATGAATGGGTGAGAGAAATAATCCTTTTTAGTCACCTTGTTGAGTTTGCGATAGTGTATGCACACTTTCCATCATATGGCTATTCTTGTCAAAATTAGCTCTCCACTTCCACTCTCTATTACGGTCATTCCACCCTTCTTTGGTACACATTGTACCGGCTTGACCCATTCGCTATCGGATATAGGGTATATGATACTCGCATCTAAGAACTTAGCTACCTCTTTTTCAACCACTTCCTTCATGTGAGGGTTCAACCTATGTTGACGTTCTCTCACTGCTCTGCTTCCTTCTTTAAGGTTTATCCTATGCATACACTTGTTTGGACTTATACCTCAAATGTCAGATATTTGTCATCCCATAGCCCTCTTCCACTTCTTAATAGTCTCTACCACCATACTCTCTTGTTCCCCATTCAATTGATTGAAAATGATGATGGGTAGAGTTTGACTTTCACCAAGAAATGTATATTTGAGATGTGTGCGTAAAGGTTTAAGCTCTAGGGTTGATGGTTTCTCTGTGCAGGGTGCTATGGGTGCTTCAATTTGTACTAATATTTTTTGATGACTCTAAACACCTAACTCCTCCATCTCAACATCTTTTTCAGACTTAGCTTTGTTTTCCTTCTCAGCTTCATTGTCTTTTACACTTCTACTGATTTAACTTCTACAAAGCAGCTCTCTACTTCCTCTTGCATACTTTCATCCATAATTTCAATCTTTATGCAAGTGTTGCTTTCCTTCAGATTCTTCAAAGCCTTATTCATATTGAACTCCACTTGATCTTCACCAATCCGAAGTGTCAATTTACCTTTATAAACATTGATTGATGCTTTTCCTATGTTCATGAAAGGTCGTCCAAGACAGTTCTTATCTTATTCAAAATCAAGAACAACGAAGTCCACAGGAATAATGAACTTGTATACTTGCATCAAAACATCTTCCACCACTCCAAATAGTCTTTTCATAGATTGATCAGTCAACTGAATTAGCATCGAAGTTGGCTTGAGCTCACCGAGCCTTAATTTTTTGAATATTGACAAATATATAAGATTTATGCTTTCTCCTAAATCGCATAGGCACTTTGCAAATTCAAATTCACCAACCACACAGGGTATTGTAAAACTCCCTAGATCCTTTAACTTGGAAGGCATTTGATTGGCGACTATGGAGCTACAACTGCTAGTTAAGGTTACCATTTGGTTCTCTTCCCAAGTACACTTCTTTGATAACATATCCTTTAAAAACTTAGCATACTTGGGCATGTGTTCCAAAGCCTCGATGAAAGAAAGATTTATTTGCAATGTCTTCAATTTCTCTACAAACTTTGCAAATTGCGCATCTACTTTGCTCATATAGAGTCATTGGGGGTATGGGATTTTAGGTGGATATGGCAGAGGAGCAACATACAGAGGGTATTCGCTCATGTCCACGTCTTAGAAACATATGAAAGGTATTCACATATGTCCACATCTTAGCAACATACCTCAGAAGGCTGTCCTGTTGACAAAATTCAATTAGCAAAATTGTCCAGTGAGTTAGGGGCATTAACAGGACTGAATTGTCTGACCTTCAACATGCCAAGCAATTGAAGGAAAACAACTTGCTACATAATGCTTTGGACAAAGTTTTAGTTTAGGAAAAGTGTGGGAAAGCCAAGGTTAACATAGGAAAAATGAAAACTCCTCACAACCAAGGCTCTAAATCAATTGTTGTCATATGAAATGAATATGTAAGTTCTTCGTTTAGAAGTTATAATTATATCAGTAAATACAATATTATTTATTGTTTTTCATTTTTTTTAATAAAACAGAGTGAGAAGGAACTACATGGACAAGAGTGTGATAGGATCACACTATAAAAACTCACTTATTATAAGGAAGATCAAGGGTAGATGTCAAAAGAAGCACAAAATAACTATGTAAGTATAAAAATTTGTTCAAATTTTAAGTTTATTTATTTATGTAGCACTAACTAATAATATTTGAATTGAATATTGATTTTTTTTTTAAAATTTTATAATAAGATGCAAGAGTTGTTGTAAAGATTATTGTCTAACGGAAATGTTGCAAATGTATATGACATTTGCAACATCGTGCTTGGTATAAGATCTAACTACATCAAAGGTCTTAGGTTTGACCCTAAGTCAACTACTTTATCCTCATCAAGACCAGTATATGTTGGCCGTCTTGAAGAGGAGAATCAGTCGCTTAAGGCTAAGTTAAAATGAAATGAACAAAAGCTAGAACATAATGAACGATAATTGGCCAAGTTTGAAGAGATGGTTAAATAAATACTTCCCCGAATTATTTATATTAGTAGTAATGACGATGAAACGAGTCTTATTTGTACAAAACTATTTTTGTTAAAGTTTTAACATTTAATGATATTTTATTGTTTATATAAAATGCTTCTAATTTCTAACTATTTCTAATGATATTTGTCTATAATAAATTATAAAACAAAAAAGTCTAAATATTACATACAATAACATGTATTTAAAATGTCACCAATAATTATAATTAACATGATACAATTTTTAGTAATAATTTTTATTAAGAAAATTAAAAATGTAACTAAAAAGATTTGCCTGCATTTTTAAAATTGTTGTAAAAAAAATTTAGATACATTTTGAAAAACTTCGTCAATAACTTTGGTTACGGTTCCAAAAAATGTAGTAGAAATTTTTTTTCTACGACTGCTATATCATCACCAATAATTTTTTACGATGATTTGTCTATTCATCGCTAAATATTATTACCTACCTTTACAACATTTAGCCACAAAAACTAAGTGTACCAAAATATCATTGGCGACGATTTGTCGTATCATCACGTGTCTCTTTTAGCTACGTATTCAGCAAATAGCAGAAAATAATTAACGACGATTTGGTAAAAATGTCACCTATAGTATTTTGCTACTGGGATTTTACGACGATTTAGATAACAATTTCATATCATCGCTAAATATTATCAGCGATGAATTAGGGACTTTTAGAGATGGAAATTTTTTCGTTAAAAGCCCTTTCTGATTAATTCATTCGTAAAGTTTTTAGTATGCCCAAACATATTTTTTTAATTTAATCGAGAGATTATGATTAACCCATTATGTTGTGAAACTTTAAATTAACATGATACCATGTGATTAAGTTGATTTTATTTAACAATTCGCAAAAATATTTGATTAAGCATTCAAATTTCTAGCGGAACTTATTTTAAGAATATGAATGATATACGTAAAACATAGACCCTCAAGCATCTTGCACGATTTAGGGATGTTAATTTTGGCCCGGCTTGTCCTGTCTGGCACGACCCGATTTTTACCCAGGTTAACTAGGCCACGGGCCAAAATAGTTTAGCCCAACTGGGCTACGGGTTGAGCATGGGCTGTCCTGGCCCAGCTCGTGGCCCGACTGAAACAATAAAAACGACGTTACTTTGGACCTGCCATCCCCTACTCGGCGTGAATTTGTCCATACATGGATGTATCATTACCATAAGCGGCTAACAAATACATCACAGAAAGGCCAACTTAAGCAGAGTTTAAATTAGATCGACCACCAAATGTCTTCGAAATTACGTTCTGCCGATCACCTCCATGTGGTGATGTTACTGTGGTTTGCATTCGATCACATAAGCCCATTTGTGCAGCTTGCGAGCAAGCTTTCTCTTCATCTAAGAAACACGGACACGGCAAAAAGGAGCCATGTTCGTGTGTCCAACACGTGTTCGACACGGACACACACTAGACACGTGTCGGACACGTGTCCTTACGTGTCGGTATCAAAAAAAATTATCGGCTCAGACCCAATTGGGCAGCTAGCTTTAGGAAATTTCATTTTCCTACACTAAATCTATGACACACCGGTTCAAGAAAAGGGGCCAATTGGCCAATTGAAGTCTTGAAACACATCAATCAAT
>JAOSBL010154443.1:0-12339 GCA_027568915.1 Erythroxylum roraimae | reverse complement strand
CTAGTTTCTTTGCACCACGAACAACTCCTAGAGCCCAACCTTCAATTCGTAGTGCAATGCAATCAAGAGATGCGACTCACAATGTCTATATGGCAGTAGCTAGATGGTGGTATAATACAGGTTCGTCATTCAATGCTTCTTAGTCTTATTATTACCAACCTATGATAGATGCAATAGCCTCTTATGGTCCAGGATACAAAGGGCCATCGATTGATGATTTAAGAGGTAAATTTTTTAGTTGTGTTGCTTCTGAAATTAGAACTTATTTGGCTGAAAGAAGAGTGAGTTGGGGTACTTATGGATGTTCAATTATGAGTGATGGTTGGACAAATAGGAGACAAGAGCCTATTATAAAATTTTTGGTTAATTCTTGAAATGGCTCTATGCTTTTGAAATCTATTGATGCATCTGGCCTTATTAGAAATGTTGAGACTTTGTTTGGGATATTTGATGAAGCTGTGAATGAAGTAGGGCCGAAAAATATTGTTCAGTTTATTATTGACAATGATTCTGCTTATAAAGCGGCAGGGAAAAGGTTGCAGAATACCTATAATTCATTTTTTTGGACTCCTTGTGTTGCACATTGTATTGACTTAATGCTGAAAAATATAGGAGATCCTAGGTATTTTCCTATTATTGATGAGCCTATGTAGAAGGCGAAAAAGGTGACAAAATTCATTTATAATCGTGCATGGGTTTTGAATTTGATGAGAAGGGAATTTACCAATGATAGAAATTTGTGTCGCCCTGTAATAAATTTTTTATCACTCCAGTCTTTTGTTTCGATGAAGAAAGATTTAAGGCAAATGTTTACAAGTGATAAGTAGGTTGCATCTCAGCATGCCAGGTCTAATGCTGAAATGGAGGTTTGTAGTATTACATTGGAAGATAGAGAATTTTGGTCGCAATGTCAATTTGTTATCCGAGTTTGTGAGCCATTGGTGAGGGTGCTTCGGTACAATGGGTTATATTTTTGATGCTATGGAGAGAGCGACGGAAGCAATTAAGGCCAATATGAAAAATAGGCCTTCTTTATACATATCATATTTGTCAACCATTAATGAGAGAAGGGAGATTAAATTTTAGACTACTAAATCTCATAAGGCGAGACCTTGCCTTATGCGATTAGTGTTCTAGATTTCCATATTAATAAATCTCATAAGGTGAGATCTCGCCTTATACAATTTATTGTTCTGGATTGATACTCTAATATCCAAAAAATAATAAATAATTAAAAACGTAAATTTTCTCTATTATTTCCAATTTTTACTTTATTTATTTATTTAGGTTTTTTAAAAAAACCTAATCTATTATTTCTTCTTTACAGGACACCATCTGTTTCTACTCTATGATTTCTTCTAGCACCGGACCATACACCAATGCTTAGCAAACAACAACACACTCACGCCACCCCGCAGCAACTCCACCCATACCATCGACGCACCAGTAGCCCTGTCCCTGCAGTCCACACACATGGCCCTCTCCACTGTACACCACTCACGCAGCCCTCACCGGCACCAGCTGCAATCTCCCATATAGTCTGCCACACCCACACAGCAGCCCTTACTAACACCAGCAGCCTCCCAGTGCCGCACCATCCCCAACATCAATGCACTCCTCACACCACAGCACACATCATTACACCTCTCTCCACTCACGCACAACGCATACATCCTCCCACACACAACACATCACACAACCTAGCTGTAATGGGGATTTCTAAGGCTACTACCAAGATCACAGCAAAAGGTAATTCACCGATGAATGCTAAATCTGCTGAAAACTCTGAATCAGGTGGTGGTACTAAAAAAAAGCATGCGTAGATAATTTTCAGATACTCACAATTAAGGGGATTCCTCTATTTTATGCTTTATTTTTCTGATTATCTTTATTAAGTTATGAGCATCTTATGCATACATTAGGGACAATGTATGATTTAGGTGTGGGGGAGTGAATGCTTATATTATGATGAACATTATGATTTGTGCTTGAACTCATGAAGACTATGATTCATATATTAATTATTCCTTATAATAGCTTCATAATTTTTTGATTGTTGTTCACGAATAATTCTTAAGTTAGGACACATTTTTGGTTTAAGATCTAATGCATGAGAGAGACAAGCATGATTAGTGCTTTCATTGAATTATTTCAAGTATCTCATTGATTTTGTTGAATGAAAAGTGTGCAAGACTTGATGCAATTTTTGACACTTATGTGAGCTTTAAGCCTAAGAGCATTGACTTATGTGAGCTTTGAGCCTAAGAGCATTCATCACATATGTGCTCATATATATCTTTTGTTGTGTGTTATCAAACATAGCTTGTCTATGCTAGAACTTGCTTTTGAATACATGTTGCGACCATATTTTTGATGAATTTATATATAAAGATGATGAGGGAATTTAGGAAAACCATTTTTTGACCTAAACAAGACTACCTTAATTTTTATCCCTAGAAAAACAATTTGAGCCTTAACCTTTCTTTCTTACATAATAACCTTGTTACATGCCGAATTGACCCTTTTTATTATTGATAACCTTAATAATTTTGAACCCTTAAATTGAAGGAATTGTATCGAGCTTATTTGCATAGGATTTTGACTATTTCCATGAAAAGTTAATTAGATTATTCAAATTGCATTGCTTTGATTTTTTATAGAATGGAGGAGAAGTAAAAAAAACAAATCTCCCCTTTGATATTTTTGTTTTAAAAAAGAGAAAAAGAAAAGAAAAGAAACAGTGATTGAAAGAGATGTTATTTGAATCAAGTAAATTTCGATAGAAGTTGAAACTTGTGTGGACAAGTTAGAATAATTCCCTTCAATTTATTTAGCCAAAAAGTTTCTTTTGTCATATCTTACCTAAGCCATATTACAAACCCTTATTAAGTCCCTTTGATTTATACATTAGGTTCATTTTGTTTAGTGGTGGAGATATAATTCTTGAGCAAGCTTATGGAAATAACTCGCTATGTTTTGATTTGAGAGCTTAATGAACCCTAAACACTTTGAGCGTATAGAGTAAAATCCTTATGAGGGTGTCAAGTCTTGTTCATTTGATTTTGATGGAATTGATGAGATACTATGTTTTAACAATGTGTCCTATAAGTGCTTATTCTCTCTATTGTTATTTTATAAATGTGAATTAGCTTTCAGATATTTCTGGATAACATGAAAGGAGATGAGAGATTCTTATGAAGATGATTAATATATTGAATTGATGTATACTTAAGGACAAGCATAAGTCCGGTGTGGGAGAATTTGATAAGATCTCATCTTGACTAATTATTTGATATTATCTCCTTTATTTTGAATTTATTTATGTGCTTAAATAAGGAAATTAATGTTTTTTTTGTTTTAAGAGATGAAAAGTAGAGATTGCATCAAATTGGGACTCTTTTGATGATAATGACAAATTTTGGATAGGATGAAGAGATTGATGTCGTGGATAAGGCTGATTACTTGAAGAGTTAGAATTCGACTAGAAGACTTTGCCTTATCCTTATAATGAAGGAGTTTGATTTTGAATTCGTTTTAGATAGACATCTTTACAAGTTAGAGTTAGATTAGGATTAGACTAAAAAACCGTATAAAAAGGACGTTTCTCATAACATAAAGGGGTTCTCGATTCTTACGTTTTTAGCAATTATTAGTCTTTCTTCTATTTTTTTTATTGGAGCAAAATTCATGTGTGGCTAAACTCATCACTCTGATTCAAGGGGATTCAATGCTCTAATTGTAACCTTGTGAGGTTTTATGTTCTCAACTTTTATTCATGTTTTAATTCAAGTATTTCTTGTTTTGAGCTCTCATATTTCATGAATGATTGATATTTGATTAATCTGACAATTTAATTTAATATTGATTATTCTATCGCTATCCAGGAATTCAGTCAACCGTAATTGTCATAAAGGATTGGTATAAGTAGCAAATTGGTTATTTATCAATTTTCATATTTAAATTATGATAAACAAAAAAACTAAATTGAATAATTGCAGCTATCTCGATTATTTAATTTAGGGTTTAGTATTTTTCACGGAGCTTATTACTATCATTTATCTAATATGGAATGCTATCACACCCAGTCAATAGATGATAAGTTTTGATTTGGATGCTGGGTTTGAACCAATTAATTTAGAAAATTTTGAGACTTATTACGGCTATCCTAATATGTTTCGGACTAATTGCTTGAATAATGAAAATATTCTTTTTGAATCAATGATCAATGTTACAATTAAATGATTTCTTTCCCTTGAATTAGAGTTTGGTAATCTTGAATTTCTCTTATTTAAATTCAGTTGATTTAATTTTTGTTCCTCTTATTTTTATTTAATAAGTTTCTTAATCAAAAATCCCCTTTTATTTTATTACTTGACATTAAGAAATTAGTGTTCAGTTCTCCAGGGATTCGACCTGGTTTTATGACTACTACAAAAGTTTGGAGAATTGGTATTATTTTGATGGCTTTGACAACCTGACCAATCACTACATGGATATATATATGTTATGAGATAAGCGATTGACTTAGTGCAAGTAGTACTTAAATATAGTACAACCCATATGTAGACAATTAAGTTAATAAAGGATTCATCATTTAAAAGTAATTAGGAAGAATGTTCTACTGTTCTCGATTGATAATGATTTAAAGAAATATTTGACTAAAGTGAATTCAGATTTGAAAAGGTATTTTCAAATATCAGTTATAAATCAATTACTAATTAGCATGAATAAACATGATTGGATTTAAGTAGACATTAATTTTATACTTTATGTCCAACGAGTATTAGATAAAGAAAGGATTAAATTATATATCATAATTATGAATAGATAAGTTGAATTAAACCACATTGACATTCCAAATATTTTGATAGTTATGACATATTAGTAGACTCTAATCTTGATCTATAATTATAAATTATTTAATTGAACAAATAAAGATAAATTAAAAGAAGTTTTAATTTATTTAAATCTAATTATGAATTATAATTATAATCCTTACCAATATATTAGGATCCTAATAAATCAAACATAAAGAGTAGTTTATAAGAGAAAAATCAATTTAGATTAAGTTGGACTTAATTATAAACTTTGAGAAACTTCAAGAATCAAATACGATATATTTGACTTTGTTAAAAATTAAAATTTAATTAGATTCAAAATTAGAGGTTAATTAAAATTAAGAATTTCAATTTTAATAAGAAAGAAGTCTTGGTATCTTTTTTTATAAATATGAAAAAAGTCATAGGGAGCTAGCACTATTGTCTTTTTCCTGTTAAGTGTTGAGTACTTCTCTATTTTATAAAAATTGTTAGAGGCTAGATATTTGAATAACTTGTAGTTGATAGTTCAAAAAAAAAAAGCTTGGCAAGAATCTAGATCATGTACAATATAACCTTTTATTTAAGATTTATATTTGTCAAATTATTTAATTAAAGAGGTCCAGTTGAAAATTTATTAAAAAAATTATGATTTATTAGTAGTTCAATCACGGTTAGTTTTTTTAACACAAGCACCATCACGTTATAACATTTCTAGAGCTTGGAAAAAATACATAAGAGAAAGAGACACTTAATGAGATGATACAAACATAGAATGCTAAACAGGTGAACTATATATGAAGATGGTGAAGCATGATGTAGGCAATTTTAGTGTAAGTTGTTGAGATCTCCTTTACTATTGATCTATTATTACGGATGGTTTATTTACCATGTTGGTGGATATTGTGAAGTTTTAGAGTTCGTCCTTGATTAGATGGAAGTTTAAACATTAAAAATAAAAATAGTTTATTTTTTATTTTTGAGTAAAATTGTTCATGTAAATTTTTCACCACATGAAAGATGATTGGATCCGCATGTGTTTGGTAAAAAGAAGAAAATGAATCCTGTTAACATACTTTGCAACATTAGTGCTTGGTAAGTGGAGGATTAAAAGTGAACTAATTTTACAATAAATTAAAAGCTCGGACATTTTATTACTATTTATAATAGTTTTATCAAACATCACAATATTAAATAAATTTAAAAATTTAAAAATAATTTACCTTTAAATCAATTGGTTGTTTATCTCTAAGTTACAAGTAATATAATAATTGTTGTCTAAAAATAATTTACCTTTAAATCAATTGGTTATTTATCTCTAAGTTACAAGTAATATAACAATTGTTGTCTGATGGTTTTGAAGCTTAAGAGGTAGGTTACTTATAAATAAATTCAAGATTACCAAAGCTATATGGAACCACACCTTCAGTTTTCAAGATGAAAACTTATTCTGAGCAACGAATTTATAATGAGATTGCATTGTGTCTGCTTTAGATCGTGTTTTTTAATGGACTTGAAGCCATGTCATTAACAAGTCCAAGGGAGATAGAAAAGCATGTGGCGAATTATTATTGTTGCTATTTACCAAAAAAAAAAAAAATTGTTGCTAGTGTTAGCATATGCCCTTGTCAATTGGATACAAATTAATGTATGATATTATTTTAATAAATGAAAAGGCTTTATTTATCTATATGTATTAATTTAATTAATATTTCATGTTTTAATACTAAAGATAAAATTCTTAGAATAATTACTGTGTAATTGAAATTATGATGAGATTATAATTATGAGATTCAATTTACACGTGTATTATTCCTAAATGTTCCTAGTTGTAGTTTCATCAAGATGAGATATTGTTGAAACGGTAAAACTAGCACACATTATGTTTCTTTCTTATGAAGAAAGTAATTGATCTCATAAATTAAAGTATGGATATATTTAAATTAATGTATGGGTGATTATTAGAGAATAAGTCACTAAACTGACCCAATTATGAGAATTTCGGATGGAATATTACTTATGTGTCTATGGATTATCTCAGAATGATGATTGTATAATTGATCCTCAGACTTAAGATTACCAAGGTATCTTATATGAGAATTACTGTGTTTTTATGATACTTATAAATTGTCCTAGGATAATTCAATCGGTATTAATTAGATATAGTATAAACCATATGGAGATAGTTGGGTAAGTCAATATAGGATTCATCACTTTAAAGTAATTAGAGAGAATATTCTACTGTTCTTCATTAGTAATGATTTATGGAATTCTCTAGTCAGAGTGAACTAACATTTGAAAAGGTATTTTCAAATTTCAATTATAAATCAATTACTAATTAGCAAGAATGAACATGATTGAATTATAAGAGTAAACACTGTATCCATACTCTGTCCAATTAGAATATTGAATGACGAAAGGATTAAATTATACATCATAGTTATGGATGGATAGGTTAGGTTAATCACTTTCACATTCCTGATGTTTGGGTAATCATAACATTTTGCTAGACGTCAATCATGATTTATAATTATAAATTGTTTAATTGGAGAATTAAAGATAAATTAAAAGAAGTTTTAATTTATCTAATTCTAATTGTGAATTAGGATTGTAATTTATAATCATTGTCAATCTATTAGGAACCTAATAAGTCATACATCAAAGAGCAATTTGTTTAAGAAAAATCAATTTAATTAAGTTGGACTTAATTATAAAGTTTGAGAAACTTTGGGGATCAAATATGAGATATTTGTCCCCTAAAAAAAAATATGAGATATTTGTTTTTATTAAAATTAAATTAATTTGAATTTAAATTTGATTTTAATTATAATTAAAGAAATTTAATTTTAATTAAAAGCCCTCATCATTTTTCTAGTTAAAAAGGGAAGAACATTTAAAAGCTAGCACTTTATCTTCTTGCTCTCAAAATTAGTCTTAAGAATTGTTCTATGGATACCATCAAAAATTAGACAACTGAACAGCTCGTGATTGATCAATCGAAATGGTTTAAAAGATTTTTCAACAAGATGACAAATAAGGTACAATTTCTAATATGTTTGTGTTTTATTCAAGTTTATTCAATTATTAAGATCCGTTTAAAATTCGTAAAATTATTTGTTTTTCTGCTGCGTCTATGATTCGATCATGTTTGGATTTTAACAATAGTATCAAAGCCTCCTTTTAATTGCTTAACTGGGATTAGGTGCTTGATTGTTGTTGATTTTGATAAAAATTATTGTGTTATGCTTCTAGTTTTGTCTCTCTCCGACGCTATTATTTTGTCTGTTTCTGAAATATGTTTATGCATGTTCTATATTGTTTCTAATGACTCTATTCGTATGTGTGTATCTTGAAATTGTTTCCCTACTCTTGCGTTTTGAGTACTAAAAAATCTAAAACCAAAAGACAATGCATATGTGCTTGCATTTACTGTCTGTGTAGTTCATGCGATATATTGCATATGATGCCCACATATTCATTCTTGAAATTGTTTCTATGTTTTCACGATTTGGTTCTTGTCTTCTTGAAAACCTTGCGTTTTCACTTCTGGAATATTGAAGAATACTCACATATGATGTGTTCTGTGTTGTATATGCGTATATTATGGTTTCTGAAACTTATTTCTGCATTAACGCATTGCCTGTGTTCTTGCACGATTGCAGCTCAAATTTTCTTTTTAGCGCTTTATGTTTCTGGAATGCCCATGTATGGATTCTAAAACAAATTGATTTGTGTCTATCCTTGAGAGTTGTTGCCGACGTTTTGCATCAATTTTACTGCGTTTTCTAATTTTAAACTCACCAGTGGCTAGAAAGCCACCGATGGAATGAATCACCAGCGGCGAAACGCCGTTGATGATGGTTAAGTGGTGACGTCACTGCGTTGCCACTGGTAAAGTCATGATGGGTGATTAAACGCCCATGGATGATGCAGCAGATGAAGCGATGGTGAAGACCAGTTGGCGGCGTGGAGGCGACGACAGAAACGTCGGAGATAGCAGCTAAGAATCGTTAGAGACATCGGTTGCAAAAACGTGGGTGTTAGTTAGACAAGTTTCGGAAAAACATGGAAACATCGCCGACGGTTGTAGAGAGATCTGAAAATCGTGGGAGGCGGTTCTCAGAAACGTGGGAGACATCTATGGAGAAGACGATAGGCGCGTGTGTGCCACGAACCCACCTGCTACCGCACGCGCCAATCATGTCTATGACCAATATGTCCCCGAGATGGTGGGTTCATGACACACACAATGCGCCAGTCACCGTCCTATTGACCGCGAGCGCGTGCACACATATACCTTGCTAACTATCCGCCAGTCAGCCTTTCTCCCTTGTTTTATTTGTTTTTAATGTTTTAAAAACCTTAAATTTCATTTTAAATTTTTTAATAGAGATTAAATTAATTTATACTCCTGATAAAATTGAAAAGTGTTTTACTAAATTTTGAAAATTGATTTCAAAGGGAATTTTTAATAGGGAAAGTTTTGGAATTTCATTTAATTTTTCAAGAATTGAGTTATTAAATTAAATTTGTTATCAAATCAACAACCAAAATCAAGCAAAAGTTTTAAATAATTTCTTTCATAATTAGATTATGTTTGAAATTATAAATATAATGAGATTATATTATTCTGATGAGATCAGAAATTTTTTGAAATTTTAAATCCCTCAATAAAATATTAAGTATATGTTAGGAACATGATAGTTGCCTTCCATTATTTAAGAATAAAACCAGAATTATATTTATTGCTTAGTTTGTTAAGTAAACTCAAAGTCACCTTAACCTTAATATGTTTTATCTTAAATTTAATGGGTCTTAATTCACTAAATTTGTATGATTTGGATGAGTAAACTCATGATCATATAGATTTAGAAGCAAGGTTAGGAATAATATATGTGATGTATTTTGGCAAAAGTTTTCACCTAACGGTTCTAGGAGTCACGTGAGATGTGATTGAAAAGTAGTTTTCTACCTAATTTAATTTTAGTTGGTTTATTGAGCAAATTCAAGATCAATTAATTTTAAATAGGATACTAGCCCGCTAGGAAATTATTTGATAATTTTTTGATATAATAGTGAGGGCTATTATTTTGAATAAAATAGTGGGAGTAATTAAATAATTTTAAAGATCTTATTTTATTTGATTTTGGATATAAACTAATATTTGCTCCTTCTATGTTTTTTGGTTGTTGAATTTGAAAATGAGTACCAACCTAACATTGAGGAGCATCATAGATGCTAATTAGCTGATTGGACCTAACATTTCGGACTGTTTACGAAACTTAAGAATAATTCTTAGGCAAGAAAAGAAGTCATACATTATTGATACTCCTACTTCATCGGAACCTTGTTCAGATGCAACTGATGAAGATTGGGAGAAATATCAACGTTATGTTGATGACGTTGAACAAGCTACATATGTGATGTTAGTTAGTATATCTCCTGAACTTCAGAGGCAGCATGAGAACATCGATGCACTTACTATGATACTGCATCTTAAAGAGTTATTTGGTGCACAAAGTAGGATGGGGAGATATCAAATCTCCAGGGCACTATTTCAATGCAAGATGACAAAAGGATCTTTAATCTGCATGTGGTGAAGATGATTGGGTATATTGAAAAATTGGCTCAATTAGGTTTTTACATGGACCACGAGTTAAAGTGTAGATGCTGCAGTCTTTAAGTTCGATCTTTTCACAGCTCGTGATGAACTTCAACATGAGCCAGAAGTACATGACATTGCTTGAACTGTTGAACATGCTCAAGACTGTGAAAGGGTTCCTTAAGAAGGAACCCAATTTTGTACTTATTATCAGTTCTTCTAAAAGCAAGAAAAAGGGTTTTAAGAAGAAAAAGAACAAGAAAAAGGGTTTTAAGAAGAAAAGGAACAAGAAAAAGAAGGCTTCTATTAATGTAGTAAGAGCCAAAGGAGGTGTTAAGAAGAAAAGCAATGACAAGGGCACATGTTTTCATTGCGGAGTCAATGGACATTGGACGAGGAACTGCCTATCTTATCTTGCTAGCCTAAAAGATCATAAGCTTAAGGAAGCTGTCTATTTAGGTATATTTATGATTGAGATCAATCTTTTTACTTCTGTTCCACATTCTTGGGTATTAGATACTGGTTGTGGTTCTCACATATGTAATAACATGCAGATGTTAACAAGGAATAGATCATTGAAGAAAGGCAACGTGGACCTGCGAGTTAGCAATGAAGCAAGAGTTACTGCATTAGTTGTAGGAAGTAGTTTAACTTTTCCTTCTGGCTTTGTATTAGAACTTGATAATTGTTATTATGTTCTTATTATTACAAGAAACATCATTTCTATTTCTTTTATGGATTTGAATGGATTTGTCTTTGTAATTAAGGATAACAATTGTTCTTTTTATAAAGATGATGTTTATGATAGATTTGGATTACTTACAAATGGTTTGTATGAGTTAGATCTTGAAAGGCCAATTCTTAATATAAATAGTAAGAAAAGAAAATTAATTAACCAAACTCCATATTATTTATGGAATTGTAGGTTAGGTCATAAAATCACAAAATTACATAAAAAAAGGATATTTGGATCCTTTTGATTATGAATTATATGAAACTTGCAAATCTTATTTATTAGGAAAGATAACCAAACTACCCTTTAAGGAAAAGGGACAACGTGCTAGTGAGTTACTAAAATTAATACATTCAGTGTATGTGGGCCTATGTCCACAAATGCTAGAGGTGGATTATCGTATTTCATTACGTTCATAGATGACCATTCTAGGTTTGGTTATGTGTATTTGATGAAACAAAAGTTTGAATCATTTGAAAAGTTCAATGAATTTAGACTAGAGGTTGAGAAACAAACTAGCAAAAGTTATTAAGACACTTAGATTAGATTGAGGTGGTGAATACTTAGACCATGAGTTTCTTGGTTACTTAAAAGAGAACGGGATTCTCTCACAATGGTCTCCTCCTGCACCTCCACAACATAATGGAGTTTCTGGGAGGAGAAATCTTACATTATTAGATATGGTATGTTCCATGATGACTCATACAGTCCTTCCAATATCCTTTTGGGGATATGCAATTGAAACCGCAATATATTTTCTAAATAGAGTTCCATCTAAATCGGTTGATAAGACACCATATGAGATTAGACTGGTAGAAGACTTGGATTATCACACTTAAAGATTTAAGGATGTGAAGCTTATATAAAGCATGTTATATCTGATAAGCTTAAGTAAAATAAGATAAATGCAAATTTGTGGGGTATTCGAAAGAGAGTTTTAGATATCAATTTTACCATCCTATTGAGCAAAAGGTGTTTATCTCAACACATGCTACATTCTTAGAAGGAGAATTTATTCTTAAAGAAAGTTGTAGGAGTGAGGTTGAACTTAGAGAAGTTCAAGAGCTACAAATTCACATCGAAATGGAACAAGAACCTCAAGTTTAGACATAATGTTGGCCCCCGAAATTTTTCTTGTTGAATTAAGCATGATTTAAATGAATTATGAGGTTTGATGGATTAATTTT
>JAOSBL010154409.1:0-12342 GCA_027568915.1 Erythroxylum roraimae | reverse complement strand
TGGTCGGGTTATGGGGGGTATTGGAATATGGAACTTCCTTTTTCTCTTGGCATCCATTAGTATGGGGTTCAACCTTCTTCTTAGTTGATTCTTCTAACTAGCTTTTACTTATAAATGTGATGGGCTTCAATTAATCCCTCAGATAGACTCCGTATTGCTTGGGAGACTCCCCACATTTCGTGTAGACAATACATTAGTTAATTAGCCCACTTAAAACTCTAAATTATGGATGGAAGAAGCATGATTCTTTACAATTTGGTCAACTTTAGCTTCCATCCTCTTCTAGTTCTTATCTTGGCTTGTGAACTTCAAATTTAGCATATTGATTAGCTTATCTGTCTTTGATTTTAATGAAACAAACCTATCTTACTAAAATACTAGTGGCCCTTGATCTCTTATTGGATTCCTTGCAACATTTTTAAACCAAAAAAAATTAGGTGAATCTTCCATCCAGGATTACAAGTATTGAAATAAGGTTATTACCACCTTAACCAATTATGCTCCTATATATTTAAGCTACTCCATATTGTTATTTTCCACTAGGAAGCAATCAACGATGACATGATTTTCTTATCCATATAATTATTATCCATATCAAATTGCCTTAAGTGGCTTTTAGGTTGTTCAATTGTTTGGCTAAGTTTGCTACTTCGGCCTGTAACACTGTCACTAAATCCATAACAAGCACTTTTTTCTTATCTCTAAAGGTTGGTTACTATTTACTCCTCTATGAATTCCATAGATACTTGTTGTGACATCAATTGTTTTCCTTATTATCGAACCACTAATTGCTACGTTTATTAGTGAACCACCAGTTGCTACATTTATGAAGTCCATAAGGATTCTTTATTGTTCTCCTTGATTTCTTTCCTCTAACATTGTCCTCTATATTGCTTCTTGGAGTCTCATTTTTCAAATCACCCTCTCTTGCTTGGTGATGTCAGAAACTTGCATGTCATTTAACTTGCTCAAACTCTTTGTAGATCTTACGTTCATGCGCCTACAATCAGACAATAAATGTGTTAAAAATCATAAAATCAAGGTAACTCAAACTATAATAGATGTTATAAAACAATCCCTAAAAACAACACCAAAAACTTGTTAAAATTTTAAATTAAAAACTTGTTAAAGAGCGAGTATACATATCGTATCTTATAGCATAAAAAGTATCATCCCACAAGGATTGTAATAGTCACCCAACAAATGTTGTAAACTTTGTTTAAGGTAAACAATATGATAATTTACTAAAATTTAAACTAAAAATAAATAATTAATAATAAATTAAGCATCAGTGTATTGATTGATTGATCAACAATGAAAACTCGAAATTACTTCTATCCTTATTTGTTTTCACTTCACCTTCTTAATTTAATCATACTTTATCCTAGGTATCTAATACTTATGATTACCCACTCTCAATATCTAATTAAGTAATCCCAATTATAATAAATAGAAATTGAATTATGATTTCTTGATTTATTGAAGCAATCTCTTGGATAACTAATAAAAATAAACATCGCTCTTCAATTGTCTATTAATTTGATGTTTATAGGTCTACTGAGGTACCAACTCTCACTGTACAACACAAGACAAGCAATCCAATATAATCTCTTGATTCAAATTAAATATAAAACAATAAAAATCACAAGCATATTTTATTAAATCAAGAATATAAAGTTTAATAAATAAATCAAGAGTAATTCCTAAAAAGAATTTAGCAATCCATAGATGTAACTATATATGACAATTGAATTGTCATTAATATTCAACAATAACAAGGTAAAAAAGAGAAAAGAGTGGAAAATTGAATCTGGATGTCTTCTCTTCTTTGCCTTAAGCTGCAAACTGCAACTTTTGTTCTTTAAATTTTTGCTCTTTTGCTATCCTCTTTTTATGTTTTCCCAATTGTAATTGATGTTTTTCTCTTCCTTTATGTACTCCTAAGCCTTTTGGGGTTTTATCTTCCATGTGTTTTTGTTCCAATCAACTTTCTGTTATGATCATGCATGAGATGCATGATCGTGCCAAAGGCTCTCTAACTTGCTGCTATTTCATGTACGATTGTGCATGTCCATGCACGATCATGTCAAACATTATTTTCTAGTTTTTTCTTCATCATTTCTTCATTTTTTTTCTTATCTCCACTCATCACAAAACACATCAAACAACCCTTGAAACATACAATTATGATAAAATTCTTGCCTTAAACAATAATCAATCAAATAAAACACCCAAAAATACTAACAAGAACATAAATCCAAGTCCTAAACACATGATTGTCATATAAGAAAACACTAGGCAACACACTCTAACCCCTAAAAAACACACTATAATTCACACTTATTAGCTATATCATGAATACTCATTATGTAAACTTTAACCCTTAATGCTCCATCATATTTTAGTGAAATCAATATATACATAAGTTGTCCATCTTTAGCTTTGTCACACTTCATAAACCTTTCCCCCAAAACCTTTATGAACCTCTTACCAATAGTTTTCAACCGATAATCCACCCTTAAGTGACGGTGAAATAGACTTTATTCATGACCATGAAACTCAACTCATTCAATCTTTCTCACTTTGGAAGTGGACCTTCTACTTTACTATGCTCTAATGTGTCATAGGTATAGGCTCATCCTTAACTAGAGTCAGATCCAAAATTCGTTAGACCTAAGGTTAATTTTACATCACTTTTTAAAGCTTTAAAAGTTATTCCCATTTAATGTCTCAATTGAACATATTTGGTTACCCACTGCTACTTGGCTTATCGAATTGACAGACAAGGTGTATCTTATAAGAGATCATTCAAAATAAAAAAATCCACACCGTAAATTCCTCTTTAAGAAATATAAATAATGCAAATAAAAGTTTCAATAGATCAGAAAATGATATTATAAATTGTTATCTCATTTGGGCAGATAACAACTTGTAAATTAGAATTATAACTCATTAACTATTACACCATCTAAGGGCGAGCCTTGGAGCAACTGGTAAGGTTACTTCTTTGTGATCAGAAGGTTACAAGTTTAAGTCACAAAAATAGCCTCTTTGTAAAAATACAAAGGGAAGGCTGCATATAATTGATAATCATCCTCCGACTCTCATAAAGTAGGGAGCCTTGTGTACCGAATTTTACCCTTTAGCTATTAAACTATCTCATAACAATAATGCACAATAACAATTTTAAGTTAAGAGAAAATAATTTGAAAGATGATTAAAAGGATTGAATTAACCTAAATTGTGAAAATAAACATAAAACAAATCTTAAACAGTTCCCTTTCTATTGTCTAAACCCATTCCTAAAGTAGATAAAAGCTTGTTGCCCTTTATAACATATGGTTCAATCAACCAAGTAGTGATGTTAGGTCAACCGATTGGCATCATCCAAGAAAAAAAAAAAGCATGTTAAGCATATAATATAATAAGGCATAACCATACAAACTTATGGGAAACATCTAAAAACACAAGATTTGATCATAACAAAGTTATAAAATCAATTAACAACCTGCTTTGGTACAATTATTAACCAGCCTCATAACCTATTCATATAAATCAACATGATTTAAGTAATATTATCAAAAAATCAATTAACAAGCCACTTTGGTATAATTATTAACGAACAATATGACTTAGTTACAGGAATAAACAAAATTTTCTAGGGTTTCGTGCAAACTAAATTTGGAAAATTTTCCAAAATGCTAAAATCCAAACAGGTTTTTCTAATATATAAATTTAACTTATTCAAATATAAAGGCTATGGAACCAATTAAAACATGATTTGATACCACGTTTAAAAATTATATATATATTAATTAAAGCAAATTACACAAGGCTAAAAATGTAAATTTGACCCTAACATTTATATTTGAATATAAGTCAGACCTTAACGTCTCATAGTAATAAAATTGAACTTTAATGTTTTAAAAATATTTAAGTTAAACCCTCCATAGACAAAAAATGTAACAGAGACATGATTTTGTCAGTCTTTTGCTACATTATATATTTGAGGGCTCCACAGTGCGACCTATATGCCATATGACTTTATGGGAATCATTACTCATTTAAAAAATCCAAACATAAATAAATAAATAAATAATCTTATTAGTTTTAATTCATCCTAAATAAATTTAATTACGATTTTAAATTAATTAAACCCATAACTGAATTCTAAATTAATAAAACCCCATAACTTTATGCAACCAATAACCCTAAAATTCCTATGATTGAAATGTGATCCAAAAACCTAGTTATTAATAATTCAAATCTACTCCTTTTGGCTTTTGAAGAATAAAAAAAATCGTGGATTGGAAAGCTCAATCCAATGTGCTAGGCATTTTGTACTCATTTCCATATCCTATAAAAGTCACATACTTTAGTTCTTACTTGTGCAACCATTAATAAGAAATCGACCAATATGAGCCATCTTTAGGATGACTATAATTATTCTCTAAAAAAAATTAGTCAAAGCATGCCCATGGGTAAAATTATTTCTATATAAGGTGTTTTGAGGAGATCTAATTATTGTCCTTCAAACTCTAAGAAACTTTGAATAGCCATATAGCCAAAGCCTTTAACAGCTTTAGCATACTGCTGACTAATTTTCAAACTAGTTTTATCTTGTATATTGTAATACATGAAAATATTTTATGCTTTATGAGGCATATAGGCAATGGAAGAAGGAATGGGAATCCATTATGGTTTTATAACAAATCCTCAAGCTTAGTTAAACACTTGGAGAAGTTTAACTCATCTAGAGGACATAAAATTGCAAATTTTAGGGTTAGAGATTGGAACAAATTAGAATTGCTTTTAAATAAAATTATTTAATTATATAATTATGGATTTTTTAAAAAATAAATGAGTCTCACAAAGCCACATGACACACAAGTGGCAATGCAGGGCCCATAAATGTACTAAAAATAAGAAATTTCTACCACATTATTACTAATGTAACAAAAGACTAATAGAATCATTTCTCTATTACATTTCTCGATTATAGAGTGTTCAATTTTAATATTTTAAAAATAATATGTTTTAATTTAAACACTATAAAACATTAAAGTCTAGCTTGTATTCAGATACATACGTTCGAGCTAAAATTTCCTTTTTGACCAATTACGTAATCATTTAAATAACATTTTATGCATATTAATAATTGATACATAAATAGTAAATTAGTTTTGGGAATTCCTATATTAGAAGACATCATTTTTCTTCCTTGTAATTTGTAGAATCACCTATATATAATAATATCTCAGTAGAAATCCCGCTGAACATGGGGTCTAAGGAGGTCTAGAAGTACATAACCTTACCCTTAAGTGGTAGAGAGACTGTTTTTGATAAACCCATATAAAGAAAAGAAAAAGGAAAAAAACACTAAATAAATAAATAATATATACATTTAAAATGAAACGAAAATGAAAAAAATCAATAAAAGATACATGTTAAAATAATAAGGTAGTAATAAAAAAAATTACACATAAAAGATAATAATAGTAAATTAAAAACAAATATGTACAAATCGAAATACAAAAATAAGTACTATAATAAATATAGAACAAGGCAAAGAATAAAAATAAAAGAAGTAAATAAATATGCAAATAAGAAATAAGACAAATAAATAAGTAAAATAAACAAGTCATTATAATAAAATGTTTAGGTTAGGTAAGGAAATGTTTAGGCTAATAACTATGAGGAAAGTATCATATGAGAAAATGTTTAAAAAACTTATGAGAAAAAGAAGGATCTCTATGTAAGATCATTTACCCTTATCCTAGTATGCCAAAAAATTTTATTGAGGGTCACATCCTCGGTACGTTCTAGCAACACCGTATCATTTTTTTATCACCTCCATCTAGTTCTTCTTAGGCCTTCCTTTTTTTTCTCTTATAGTCTTTAAGTACAATCTTCTCGCATCTTCTCACCAGAGTGTTAAGATGTCTCCTCTTAATATGTCTGAACAACCTAGGCCTTATCTCTCTTAATTTTTTATTAATATTAGTCACCTTTAATTTGTCTCCCACCATTTCATTCCTGACCTTAGCTCTTTTAATAAGGTTGCACATTCAACAGAGCATCCTCATCTCTGCCATAATTAACTTATGACTATGCACCTGTTTGATGGGCCAACACTCCATCCCATAAAGTTTGACCAGCCTAATAGTTAAATGATAGAATTTACATTTGAGCTTGAGCGGTATCTTCTTGTCACATAAAACTCTTACAACATTTCTCTATTTAGGTCACCCTGATCTGATACGGTGTTCAACGATCTCTTCATTACTTTAGATGACATATCCTAGATACATGAAATACTCTTTCTATGGTATTACTTCTAAATCAATCTTTACCTCCATATTGGAAGGCACCCTATAGCCCAAAAAGTTACACTTTAAGTACGTAGCCATATCCTGCTCAATTTAAAACCCTTAGACTCTAATGTATCTCGCTAAAGTTCTAGCTTGACATTGACACTCTCTTTTTTCTCATCCATTAAAACAATGTCATTAGTAAATAACATACACCAAGAAATATCCCCTTTGATATTCTTGTTGCTCATTTGTCACTATTACAAAAAAATGGGGCTCAGTGAAAAATCTTAGTGTAGCCTAATATCGATAGAAAATTGCTCTATATCTCCTCCTATCGTCCTTACTCTAGTCTTAACACTTCCATACATATCCCTACTAACCTATATATAGGTCATAGGAACTCCCTTAACTTCTAAACACCTCTACATGATTTCCCTACCTACTTTGTCATACGCCTTCTCTAAGTCAATAAAAACCATATGTAGGTTGCATGTCTTTCTCTGTAATATTCCATTAATATACTATGGAGATGTATAACCTCTATCGTGGACCTTCCAGGTATGAAACCAAACTAGCTCTCTAAAATAGGCGCATCCTTTCTCACTCTCTTGTAAATAACTTTCTTCAATAACTTTACGGTGTGAATAAGAAGTTTGATGCCTCTATAGTTGTTACAATTTTGGATATTCCTTTTGTTCTTATATCGAGGAATTAGCATATTAAGTCTCCATTCATCCGACATTTTGGTAGACTTAAAGATCACGTTAAAAAGCTTGGCTAGCCAAGTAAGACCCTTTTACTTAGACTGTTCCATAACTCTATAGGTATCTCATCAGGCCCTACTGCCATTCCACTCTTCATTCCCCTCAAAGCTCTTTTATTTTCTTCCTTTATGATTTTTCAACAATAAGTAAAGCTATGATACCTCTCAGACATGTTAAGATCACCTAAAAAGATGTTATCCTTTACACCTTCATTAAAAATACTATAGAATCTACCATCCTATATTAATGTCATTTTCAGCCATGACCACTGACCTTGCTTCATCTTTTATACAAAAAACTTGATCTTGGTCTCTCGCTTTCCGTTCTCTAGCTCTCGCCAACTTAAATATATCCTTTCTCCATCTTTAGTTTCTAATCGTTGGTATAATTTCTCGTAAGATCTTTTTTTAACTTATGAGACTATCTTCTTCGCCTCTTTCTTTGCCATTTTGTCACTTTCTCTATTAACTACCCTCTCTAGCTCTATGTGATATCCAATAGAGCTTTATAAGTGAGAGCTTCTTAATCGTATCTTTTCTTGTACATCTTCCTTCTACCACTAAGACTCCATCTTACTTCCCTTAAGCCCTTTAGAAACAAACAAGATCTCTTTAGTTGTATTCCTTAAAATAGTTGCTTCTTTCTCCTGCATCTATTCAGCATCTCCATCAAATTTCAATTCTTCTCCATATATTACTCTATCCCTAAGTTGTTTTACTAAATCCACCATCTGACTTTGATACACCTCCTAGGACTCCTTTTCTTCCTGTTCTATTAATAAGATCCTTAAACAACATTCTATGCTGAGTTAACAAGCAAGTTTTAGGTATCACCTTACAATCCTTACTATTAGGTCAACCGCTCTACCTTACAAGAAAGTAGTCAATTTTATGTCTGCTTTTTAAAATCACTAGGTGCTCCTTGTTTTTCTTAAAAAATGAGTTAGCTATCACTAACTCAAATGTTACTGTAAAATTCAACAAAGAAGTCCCACTACCATTCTTATCACCATACCCAAAGCCCTATAAGTCCATGAATATCCCTCTGAGGTTACACTTATATGATCATTAAAGTCTCCTCCTAGAATAACTCTCTCATTAGGAGGAATGTTCTGAATCACCTCGTCTAGATCTTCCCAGAATTAGCACTTAAACAATTCCTCTAACCCTACCTAGGGTGCATAACACATACCATATTGAAATCAACACCTTTCAATATAATCTTTAAGGACATAATCTGATCATTAGTCCTATTTACCCTTATAACATGTTCTATAAGTTCCTTGACAACCAAGATGCCTACCTCATTCTATTGTCTCAAACATCCTAAATACTAAAGTTTGAACTTATTAATCTCTTTTACTTTAGCCCCTGTCCACTTTGTCTCTTAGATGCACGTTATATAAATCTTATATTTATCTAAAATCTTCGCTAATTCTAATGACTTCCTTGTAAGGGTCCCAATATTCCAAGAACCTATCCTTAATATGTCAACATCTTCTCTTTTCCTAGACCCAAAACTCTTCAAATGACTAGCCTTTATTCTGTAATTAGAAGTCAAAGCCACCACTCTTACTCTAATGCCCAACGCAAGCTATAAAAGACCAACTCAACAAGTCCATAAATGACTTTAAAAATACTCGAGAAAGGAAACAAGGATTAATATTAAAACCCAATATGGGCACCACACTATCGGGATATATAAATCACAAATACAATCGACAACAAGCAAATCTAAATTTAAATGGTCCAAATTTTGAACCATTAATAATCACCTCTCCCCTTACTATATGTTCAAAAAGAATCAAAACCCAAAAAAGGGGAACAACCTCTCATGCAAAATATAGATTTTGGGGATTTTAAGTATATATACAAAGCTAATTCCCTTTGATAGTCTTCAAAAAAGGAATAATAGAGTTGAACAGTGAAATAATAAATAATATATCTAAATACGAATGAAAAGAAAGCTAGAAATTTGAAGAACTTGAAAATGCTTGTTAGTTACAGTTAAAGAGACCTTGATGAACATATTTGATCCTAATATAGCAAGAGAGATTGTCCATATACCCGCAACTCAAAATCCAGTCTTTAATATTAAAAGCAGTAATAAAGTAACTATTACAAACCCAAAATTAGTTTTTTTTTCTTTATGACGTTTCTACTTCACATGTCTCTATTAAACAAAAACTTTTATTTTCATTCGCTCACCATTCATGGATGGTGATGATTGTACAGACCATAGAAACAATATCTGAACATAGAAAGAGCAAAGAAATGGAAGCAGGTCTACAGAATCCAATTTCATACCCAAACACACCATAGAAGAAAACTCAAAATGCAAATAGATGAGATTATTCTACATCGAAGGAGAGGGTGTTAGGAGCATGTAAAAGCAATTTGTTTAAAATTGAAATAGAGAAAGTAGACATCCAATAGCAATTTTCAACTAAGACTCTTGTTTTTTCAATTCACCGGAGAAAGTTTGTCTCTTTTTCTTCAATTCCAACAATATCAAACACAAAGAGATTAAGATAATAAAATCAAAAAAGCATTTTAACCTTAAATCACACAAAGAAGCTAATATCGACAGTAAAAAGACACAAAAGAATATAAAATTTAAAAAGCTCCAACAAAACCCGAAAACCTCTTAGTTAGCTTGAAACAAATCAATGAAAATTGTATATTTTCTATTTCTGGTATGATCCAATGAGTAACATGTGAAACTTGAATTCCCAACTCTAAATTCCCACTGGTTTAAGTCGAATTATAAATATCATGTAATCATAACCCTTTAAAAGTTACTTATATATATATATATGGTAATGAGATGGTCAGAGAGACCTAGGCTAATTAATTATAAGTTTAGACTTTATCATTACAGTAACCTAATAGCCCTTATACAATAACTATATTACACTCAATAAATAAGCTAAGAAAACCAAGATTAAAAAAATCACAAATATAACTGAAGGCATTTAGTTTTATTTGATCTAGTTATAAAATAAAGGACTAATTACTTGTAATTAAAAATTTTTCCTTCAAATATTTCTTGAATTTTTTTTATACGTACATGTATGTAAATAGACATAGAGTATATAAACATCAAAAGAGAGATATACAATTTAGCTAATTTTGCATTTACAAGTTGCTAACTTTATCTCATTTTTATATGTAATGTAAATTAATTATGCATCTCTCTCTTAATAAACATTTATATAATGGTATCAATTCCAATTTGATTTCATCATTCACTTAATTAGTTTGATGGTTTAATTGGTTCTCAAATTTTAAAATTTGTTAATTTTCAATCTTTATTTCATTGTTTATGATAAATCTTTAGTCATTTTAAACTGCAAAATTTATTACAATGCATTTGCACATAATACTTATATAAAATTGTATTTAAATATGTATGCCACATATTCTAAATTATATCTAAACTTTCTTATGTATAAATAAAAAATGTTAGTTGTTTATCATAATTTATGAAGGAGTAATATTTGAAAATTAAAATGAAAGTAAAATTACTTATCTCCTTCTGTTCGTCTCAAAAAATGTACGTAAGGTGTCATTTTACTAAGATTTTTCATACGTATTTCTTTTTCCTTTTTCCCTAAAATTAGATTTAATAAATATTAAAGTTGGTTTGATTTCAAGATTTTAAATTAGATTGAATACCTTTGTACATTTTAATCCACTAGTCTAAACAAAAAGTTCATAATTTTTTAAGAAAATAAATGATATATTGAATGAATAAGGAGCTCCCGTGTAAGTTACATGAATAGAAAATCTAAATAACATAAATTAGCTAGATGAGTAAGATAAAACAAAACAGAAACTTCAATTCTAGGAGTCTAGACAATGGGGACAACTTATACCTTGGTTCCTAGTTTTGCTTCTTCTTAGTTTAAGTAGTAAACAATTAAATAGATGAATTAAAATGGCATTGTTTTACTTTATGTTTATTTCTTCCTCCACCTCTCCCTTTGTCTCTCATATCTCACTGTTACTCTCTCTCACCACATTCTCTACCATTGTCTCTGTCTCTCTCACCACGTCACCAATCCCCAGCCGCAGTAGCTTCCCTACCCCCTTCGTCTCTCACCAACCAACGTATTATTTCATTAAGTCCTTAAGGTACTCTCTGCTCAAATTTGCTTTTGTTGTATTATTCATATTCATAAACATGTTTGATTGTTTGGAGAGGACTGAGGAGTTGTGGTTGTGGATCTGATTTGTATATAGGGAATGCTTTGGTGAATATGTATGCAAGGTTTATTGCTTTAGCTGATGCATATAAAGTATTTAAGAAAATATCCTATAAACTCCATGACTTATAACAATTAGCAAGTTTAAAAATTTGTTGCGAATAGTAAGTGTATATAGGGATAACAACTACAATGTATTAATTTTTAGAATTGTTGTGTAGTGATTTGATAACCAATAATCAAGTACTTCTACTTAACCAATTCACTTATTTGGAATTCTAGATTAGAAGTTGCTTTGCATATTCCTTACAAGCTTTCACTAAATGTTCATATTACTAAAGCATCATAACTAAGTATAACCATTATCTATTTAGACTTTTGTTTGCATAATAAATCTGAGGTCAAATCTTCATCCATGTGATCTTTTGACCAATGCTGTAGTTGAATTTTAGTTTGAAAGAAATTAGATAATGTCAATCAACGTCTTGCTTTTGAAGAAGTTGTTATCTTTTTGCAAAATTCCTTCACAATTTCTGATATGTAAAGTTAAGTGAATAGGTGCTTTTATCATATCTTCATTTGGAAGGCAATGTTAATAGAGCATTCCATTCAAGCAATACATTTTGATCTAGGTTTGTTTTATTCAAGAAAACTTAAGAGATAATTATCCTTATACTTATATACACTCATTCTATTGATACTTATATGTTCATCCATATAAAACACCATGGAAGCAACAAGATAATTTTACCTCAAATTTGGTTATTTCTTACAACATATGATGGGAAGTCTATGTAGTGAAACCTTAAGGATATATTTTTTTTGGATACGGAAGAAGTGACAAATGAGTAAGAAAATGGGAGGATAATATTAAGACAACTTACCAAAATATTATCCAAAAAGTTCAACAAATCAAATATTTTGCATATCCTAACCAACTCATTTTCACTTATCTTTATCCATTTTATAATTCCTAAGGCTTGTATTTTAATACAGTACTTATATAGTAATCATAATGTTATTTAATTATGATTATAAATAACATATATATTTATAT
>JAOSBL010154392.1:0-12342 GCA_027568915.1 Erythroxylum roraimae | reverse complement strand
TGGTCAATATTGTTGTCGGTTTGGGTCTTCTATGCTTGTGTGGTCCGAATGTTGGGCCTCGGAGACGGGGTCCAACAGTCTCACTTAACCGGAACCTAATGAAATGGACCTAAGCTAGCCTTTATGTCAAGAAATGCAAGCGAAATCAGTAAGAGGGGGGTTTCGATCTTGAAAATATAAATGAACTAAAATGCATTACAAAAAGCATGTAAAAAGTATTTTTAGGTTTTTGAAAATAGAAAATGAAAAGATTAATGACAATTGATAAATCCTCTTGAAAATGCACTTGGGCTATCACTGTTCAAACTAAGTTTGAAATGATAAACCTTAAAGGGCTCTCTTTAAGTCCAAGATCTTGATTAATGAACTTCATTTCTCAAGATCCCATTAAGTGCTCTTAAGCCTTTGAACCTTAAAGGACTCTTTAAGTCCAAGGTCTTAATCAATGAACTCCATTTCTTAAAACCTTGTTAAACTCATCTTAGTGTGTGCAGTGGATTTGCCAATGCAATGGGTTAAATGAAATCTAGCATCAACTCAATATCAAATACAACTAGGCAGATAAAAGAGAATCAACAAGATCACAAGTGAACATATATGAGACTTCATATATTTAAGCTCAAAGTTCTACAAACACAAATCCAAAATACATTACATTGTTCAACACTTGATTAAACTCTAATCAAGCAAATCTAACTACAAAGCAATAAACCCTAACTCAGAAGTTCACAACAATGTAGTTAAATGTGATAATGTAAATTACTAATCCAAACAACACATTAAATATCCGACATTTGATTAAACTATAATCAAGTAGTTTCACTACAAGTTACAAATCCTAGACTTAAGCATTCATAAATCATAGCTAAACTATTGATTAAGCTACTCCCCTTTGAGGCTCGGTAAACTCCATCCATCACTACATCTTCAGAGAGAAGAAATGCCTAACCACACCGGGCAACCGGAAGCTTCACAACTCGGACTGAATCCAAACTACCCATGGTAGAAAATGGCGGTGAAAATGGAAAAAAAAACCTATGCTAAATATTGTCCCCAGGGAACCCCGAAGGGAACCCTGGGTGGAGAGTTCGTGAGTGCTTGTCCTCTCTTCTCGCGTAAATCTCTCTTTTTGAATGAATCCTCTCCCTTAGCTATCGTCTGTATTCTCTTCTCTGTTTCGTATCCGTCTCTTTGCTCTCTCCCATATGACCTAATTCGTCAAGTTTAAAAAGGGTGGTAACGGGTCGGGTCAGCACAGTGAGGAAACTTTCCAATTGGAGTCCAGATATCCGTCTGCACATCGCGACGAGTTAATTAATGGGCGTCGCAACGCGCTGTTCTTTGTTGATGCGCCGCGACGTGAAAATTGGTATACGTCGTGACGTGTCTTCTTTGTTGCTGCGCCGCGACGTAGGAATTGGTATACGCCACGACGTGTCTTCTTCTGGGTGCGCCACAACGTGTTTGAAGGCTCACGTCCTGTTGACTTCTATCTTTTTGACCCCCTTTTCTCCTACAATACAAAATAACAATTTGCAGTATCAATTGTCCTTAGAAAAATTTATAATGCAATTAATATCAATTTGCAACAATTTTACTAACAAATTGCATATAATATGAGCTCATTCAAAAGAACTAATTTAAGCACAAAAATCACAAATTAAGGGTCAAAAAGTACATTAACAGTTATGAAAGTGCAGCTAATTTATAAAATAAACTTGGGCTCAATCAGGGATCCTCGATTCACTTCAAGATTCTAGGGAAGCTTGCAAGAGGCTTTCAGAACTAAGTTAAATTTTAGTATGACTTTTCATCCCCAGACAGATGGTCAATCTGAGAGGACCATTCGGACACTTAAGGGAATGCTTAGAGCATGTGTTATAGATTTCAAAGGAGCTTGGGACGAGCATTTGCCATTGGTCAAATTTGCTTATAATAATTCATACCGTTCGAGCATTCAGATGGCTCCATATGAAGTGGAAGGAGATGTAGAACTCCGATATGTTGGGATGAAAAAGGAGAAAGGAAACTGATAGGGCCCGAGCTACTTCAGATGACAGTCGATAAGGTTAATCTAGTTAAACAATAGCTTAAGGCAGCACAAGATATAATAAAGAGTTATGCCGATGCACACTGAAAGGAGATAGAGTATGAGGTCAGTGAGAAAGTCTTTAGACATCTCCTTAGAAAGGAGTCATGAGGTTTGGCAAGAAGGGCAAGTTGAGCCCGAGATATCTAGGTACATATGAGAATGTAGAGAGGATTGGACCACTAGCCTATAGGTTAGCACTACCACTAGAGTTATCATATTACATGACGTCTTTTATGTGTCCATGTTGAGGAGGTATAGATCGGATCCATCCCACATGATTCAGACCACCGAGGTTCATTTGAGAGATGATCTAAGTTATGAGGAGATTCTAGTAGAGATCTTAGACACCAAGAAAAAGGTCTTTAGGAATAAGACGATTTAACTGGTCAAAGTCTTGTGGAGAAATCACTCTGTTGAAGAGGCCATATGGGAGCCTATGGAGACCATGAGGGAAAAGTACCCACACCTTTTCAATGACTCAGGTAAGAATTTCGAGGACAAAATTTTCTTAAGAGGGGGAGAAATGTTGGCCCCTGAATTTTTTTTATAAGCATGATTAGATAAATTTTAGGGGTCTTGCTAGATTAGTCATATTGGAATTGATTAGCTTGTTAATGTGGGTAAGATACTATGACATGAGCTAAGGGCTTTGAACTATTAAAGTAGTAGGAGAGTGTAAAGCCAATTTTGGCAAGTCACTTAAGTTTAAAAACCCATAAGGCATTAGAGTAAGGGCAAAAGGGACTTTATGCAATCATTTATGATGTAAAAGAGAAGAAAATGGGATGTCTTGCATTTGAAAGAGAGGAAAACAAAATTGAAGAAAGAAGGGAGAGAGAGTTTAGAGAAAGAAAGAAGAGCAAGCTAGGTTTTGATTTTTCTTAACTTTCAAGAGATATTTTGAGAGTGATCGAGAAGGGAAAAAGGAAGAGGAAGATTAGAGCTTCCATTAGAGCCAAGAAAATCATTGTTTAGTAAAGATTTAAAGTAAGTTGATTTTAATCTTTTGGAGTTTTGAAAGGTTTTTGATTCAAAGAGCTTAGGAAAGGTATGGGTATAAGTATTCTAGGATCAATTCATGCATGTGGTTCTTTGGGTTTTCCAATTTGAATTCCTTTAATTTGAGATTTTTTTTATTAATGTTGAAGAAAATGAAGAAGGACAAGAGGAGCAAGATGAGAGGCATAGTTGAACAAGCCATAGCCAAGGACTTCAAGGTGGGTTTCACTTTTATAGTTAGGTGATAAGCTAATAAAAGTTTCTATCAATAAATGACAGAAATAAAATTTTCAACTACCTCATTCATGTGCATTTAATGTTGTTAAATGCTGCAAGATTTTCCTACATGCTTATACATGATTTGTGTGATGATTTATGGAAGGTCGTTTTTAAAATGATTCTTTAAAATGATGCATGATTATGAAACCATACTTTTGAAATGGTTTTAAGATATAACAAGCATGTGAAAAGCAAGTTTTCAAGAGAATGTGCCTTTTTGGGCATCAAGCATACAAGATTTTGAAATCTATGTGTTATGTGGGTTTGTGGTAGTCCCTCAAGAACCGTTATGCTCACGTTGACCCAAGTATAGGCTTCTCCCGCCTGCCCGCTAGTGGCATAGACCTCCCTCAAGGACTCCCTCAAGAATTCATGACTACATAGGACCATTTCATTGGAAATGTGTAGTGCGTCATGTTTTGGACTTACCCAAACCATTTGATGCGTTTATGTGTTCATGACAAGTTGATAGGAGTAATGTATTCATGATTTACATACACATGAATTTCTACATTGAAAATGTTTTAAAAATGTTTTTGCTTGTTACGAACTATAAAATTATTACCCATGGGCTTTAAGCTCACCCCCCTTTCCTCCCCATAAGCAGGTGATGAGCAAAAGATTGAGTAGTCAAGGACCAAGGCATCACTCCACTTTTGAAATGTTGTTGTTTAAGCTAATCTTGTAAACCAAGGTTTTAGTTACATTTTGAGCAATTTATTGTTTATGTATCTTTTGTATTTTGGGATTTTTTCTAAACATTGATGTATTAGGGGCTTGAAATGCCCACTAAAGCTTTGTAAAACTACGATCTTTTGATGCTAATGGTTTATGATTTTGTTTTCCCCATGATTCCCAAGGTTTCATAAAAGGAAAATTTGTGTACTAAATTTATGGAAATTTTTACGTTGATCTGAGCTGATTTAGGCAAAGTTATCTTCTAGAAAATTGTATGTCTTTCTTTTATCTTTCCAACGGTATATAGCATGAAATTTTTGGACATTTGAGCTGAACGTTATAATCTTATAAGTGGAGATGCTCTAGGGAGTGTAGATAGTGATTTAGAACTTTGGGGGTATGAGAAAAATCTAGTTGAAACATTTTCTTGTGCCCGATATATCATCCTAGTTAAAGTTCATTGTCTTTGTTTCACTTTTTCTTAGTTTCACTTCATTTTAATTTGCTTCGTCTTAGTTTTGCTTCGTCTTAGTTTGCTTTGTCTTAATTTAACCGTCTTAGTTTGACCTTCTGCATCATCTTAGTTTGTATCATCATCTTCTATTCCATTTTTGATGCTTCAAAATGTAGAATTTGTCTTCGCAGTCTTCATGAAAGTTGTAAATCTAGAAGTATGCTTTCAAACCATATAAAATGAAGTTAATTTGACATTTTTAGTGGGAGTTATGGCAATTGCGCCAAGATAGTTACAAATTGATTAGTGGTATAAACATGTTCGATTCTTTTGGGTATAACTTCCTCATTCGACCTCCAAATGAAGTGATTCTATAAGCAATGGATTCCTAACATCTTTTACTATCTCTCAATGAAAATATGTATCTTTTGGAGTTGTGTTGAGAAAGTTTGCATTAGAGTAATTGAGAGGTCAGTTGGGAGAACATGATTGGGGTATGAAGACGCTTTAGCTTTTTAAGTATATCCTGAGCTATAAAACTCCGATTGAGAAGATTATTGCTTCAAAGCAAACTAGAGACTTAGAGCTACAATTTTTTTGGAGACGTCAAATTAAAATTTGGGTGTTTGACTAGTGAGGGCACACCAATCTTATAGAATGATGGCAAATAACCTTGCAGGGTAATAAGCACAAGATTTATGACTCCGGATGTTGGGCTTCGGAAAAGGGGTCTAACACAATAGGTACTATAGCTTCAGGTGCATTAAAAAAAGTTCGTACTTGGTTAGTGTACATGGATTCCATTTCGAATTTCATGGCTTCTCACCATTTTAAAGAATCAATGTCTGACATTGCTTCTTTAAAAGTAGTTGTCTCATCATCTATGAGAGATACTTTATCCTCTCTATGCTTAATACGTAGATCTAATCTAATAGGAGAATGACGTATTCTACTAGTTCTTCGCGGACTATGTGTTTCTTGAACTGTCTGTCAAATGTATCAATTTGAGGTTCTTGTTCTATGTTGATGTGAATTTGTAGTTCTTAAACTTCTCTAAGTTCAACTTTGCTCCCACTAATTTCTTTGAGAATAAACTCTTTTTCTAAGAATGTAGCATGTCTTGAGATAAACACCTTTTGCTCAATAGGATGATAGAATTGATAACCAAAAGTTTCTTTTACATATCCCACAAATTTACATTTATCTGATTTTGCTTGAAGCTTATCAAATATGGTACACTTCGCATAAGCGTCACATCCCCAAATCTTTAAATGTGATAATCCAGGTCTTCTACCAGTCCATATCTCATATGGTGTCTTATCAACCTATTTAGATGGAACTCTATTTAGAAGATATATTGCGGTTTCAATTGTGTATCCCAAAAAAGATATTGGAAGGCCTGCTGACTCATCATGGAATGTACCATATCTAATAGTGTATGATTTCTCCTCTCAGAAACTCCATTATGTTGTGGAGTTGCAGGAGGAGATCATTGTGAGAGAATCTCATTCTCTTTTAAATAACCAAGAAACTCGTGATCTAAGTATTTACTACCTCAATTTGATCTAAGTATCTTAATACTTTTGCCAATTTGTTTCTCTACCTCTAGTCTAAATTCTTTGAACTTTTCAAATGATTCAGACTTTTGTTTCATCAGATACAGATGACCATATCTAGAATGGTCATTTGTGAACGTAATGAAATATGGGTATCCACCTCTAACATTTGTAGATATAGGTCCACATACAACTAAATTTACTAATTCTAGTAACTCACTAGAACATTGTCCCTTTTCCTTAAAGGGTAGTTTGGTCGTCTTTCTCAATAAACAAGATTCATAAATTTCATATGATTCATAATCAAAGGGATCCAAATATCCTTCTTTATGCAATTTGTGATTCTAGTTTCATTGATATGACCTGACCTACAATGCCATAAATAAGATGGAGTTTGGTTACTTAATTTACTTTTCTGACTATTTATGTTAAGAATTGACCTTTCTAGATCTAACTCATACAAACCATTTGTAAGCAATCCAGATCCGTAATAAATCTCATCTTTATAAAAAGAACAACTGTTATTTTTAATAAAAAGGTAAGTCCATTCAAATCCAAATGAGAAATAGAAATGATGTTTCTTGTAAAAACAGGAACATAATAACAATTATCAAGTTCTAATATAAGGCCAAAAGGCAAAGCTAAACTACAAGTCCCTATAGCTAATGCAGCAACTCTTACTCTATTGCCAACTTGCAGGTCCACTTCGCCTTTCTTCAATGATCTACTTCTTGTTAACATCTGCATGTTATTACACAAGTGAGAACTACAACCAGTATCTAATACCCAAGAATGTGGAACAAAAGTAGAAAGATTGATCTCAATCATAAACATACCTAAAGAACTAGCTTCCTTAAGCCTTTTATCTTTCAGGCTAGCAAGATAAGAGGGGCAGTTTCTCTTCCAATGTCTGTCGACCTCGCAATTAAAACAAGTGCCCTTGTCATTGCTCTTCTTCTTGATACCTCCTTTGGCTTTTACTACATTAGTAGAAGCCTTCTGTTTCTTGTTCTTATTCTTCTTAAAGCCCTTTTTCTTGCTTTTAGAAGAACTAACAACAAATACAGAATTGGGTTCCTTCTTAAGGCACCCTTCTGCAGTCTTAAGCATATTCAACAGTTCAGGGAGTGTCATGTCCTTTTAGTTCATATTGAAGTTCATGAGGAACTATAAAAAGCTCGAACTTAGTGACTGCAACACCAAATCAATGCTTAACTCATGGTCCATAACAAAACCTAATTTAGCCAATTTTTTAATATACCCAATCATCTTCATCACATGCGTGTTGACTAAAGATCCTTCTGTCATCTTGCATTGAAACAGTGCCTTAGAGATTTGATATCTCTCCACCCTACTCTGTGCACCAAATAACTTCTTAAGATGCAGTATCATAGTAGGTGCATCCATATTCTTATGCGGCCTCTGAACTTCATGAGACATACAAGCTAACATCACACATGTAACTTGTTCATTATCATCAATATAACACTGATATTTCTCCCATTCTTTATCAGTAGCATCTGAACAAGGCTCAAATGGAGCAGAAGTATCAAGAACATACAACTTCTTCTCTTGCCTAAGAACTATTCTTATATTTCGCAGCCAATCCGAATAGTTGGATCCAGTCAGCTTGTTAGCATCTAAAATGCTCCTCAAAGTTAGGCTTATAGTCATCTTCAAATTCAATAACTGGGAAAACATAAATAGAGCATAAATTAGTTTATATCCAAAAATTAAATAAAATAAGGACTTTAAATTTATTTGATTACTCCCACTATTTTGCACAAAATAACAGCCCTTACTATTATATCGAAAAATTATCAAATAATTTCTTAGTGGGATAATATCCCATTTAAAATTAATTGATCTTGAGTTTGCTCAACAAATCAACTAAAATAAATTAGGTAGAAAACAACTTTTCAATCACATCTCATGTGACTCCTACTAGCATTAGGTGACAACTTTTGCCAAAATATATCAAATATATTATTCCTAACCTTGTCTCTAAAGTTATATGATCATAAGTTTACTCATCCAAATCATACAATCTTAGCTAAGTAGAACCTATTAATTTGAGATTAAAACATATTCAGGTTAAAGGGACCTTGAGTTTACTCAACAAGTCTTATACTAAACAGAACTCTGGTTTATTCTCAAATAATGGAAGACAACCATTACGTTCATAGCGTGTACTTAATATTTTATTGAGGGATTTAAAATTTTAAAATTTCTGGTCTCATCAAAATAATATAATCTTATTATATTTCTAATTTCAAACATAATCCAATTATGAGAAATTATTTACAACTTTGGCTTGATTCTAATTGTTAATTTGATAATAAATTTAATTTAATAATTCAACTCTTGAAAAATTAAATTAAATTCCAAAACCTTTCCTAAAAAATATTCCCCTTGAAAACAATTTTCAAATTTAATAAAACACTTTTATTTTTATTAGGGGTATTTATTAATTTAATCTCTATTAAATTAATAAAAGACAAATTAAGGTTTTAGAATAATTTTAAAACATATTAAAATAGAGTGGGAGGGTGTCTGGCACGTGTAATGTATGAGGCGTGTAGGCCATGACTACACATCCCCCATGCGACCAAAGGAGTTGACTGGCACGTGCACGAGACGTTATCAAAAGACGATGGGCGCGTGTCCCACATGTGCCCTTCTTCTTCCCCATCTAGCCTCTCCCTCTTCCAGATTCTTCCATCCGAATACCTTCCACGTTTCCACTACCCATCAACTGCAATCACGTTCTATACGACTTGTTCCATGATGCTCAAACCATCACACTCATCGTGACTCAAAACACTGTCATGCCAGTGGTCACCAGTGTGTCCTCTCTGCCATCGCCTATGGCGTCGCCGGAGATGCCAACCAGAGGTGCTGTGCAACGCCCATCTGTAGCATCGCACACGATGGGTCACCACCTACGATGGGCAATTTATGCCCATCGTCTTCACCAATGGCGATAATCACTAAAGAACACCATCGGTTTCGATGGTGTTCTCCAAACGCAATAGCAGTGAGTGCAAGGAGGAAAACGTAAAAGCAGAAACTCATAATCAATAACCCAAAAATTCAAAATAATACACATATACATTCTAGAAACAATTTCCAGAAACATTACAAATGCTCAAATTAGGGATTTCAGATACACGCAAAATTGGGTGCGGAAGAAGTTAGGGTTTTAGAAAATTGGGGATTTCTAACAAAAACCCAACCAATATAAAGAGTCTAGAAAACCCTAAATCCATTGTATGGTCATCGCATAACCACAGAAGAAAACTCAAGAATCATCATAAGGCATGCACCGTATAACAAGGATTGCAGAAAACCATGTATCATCATATATGCGTATTTTATTTATTCCAGATCATGCATAAACGATTAACACACAACAGACAGGGAATAATTTCTTGCCTCAGGAAACAATTTCAAAGACATACATAAAACGGAAACAATTTTCACCTTACTTTGTCTTCTCTGAAGCATTGAAAACAAATCAACAATAATAATCAAGCCTCTAATCCAAGATTAACAATTAAAGAAGGCTCTGATACTACTGTTGGAATCCTATCGTGATCAAATCATGGACGTAGCGAAAAAAACAAAAAAAAATTGGATTCCAAGCGGATCCCGATAATTGATTAAACTTGAATCAAAACAATAATTGATTAAAAAATCGTACTTTGTTTACTTTTCAAAGAAAAACTTTGAATCTTTTTCTCTGAGTGATCAATCATGAGCTGTCCAATTGTCCAGCCTCTAATGATATCCATAGAGCAATTTCCAAACTGTCTTTTGGAGGAAGAAGATAAAAGTGCTAGCTTCTATAAAGCTTTCCTTTAAATAAAAAAAAATCAAGATAGTCTTTTATTAAAATTAAAACTCTTTAATTATAACTAGAATCAAATTCAAATTCTAATTAATTTAATTTTAATAAAAGCAAATATCTCATATTTTATTTCTAAAGTTTCTTAAACTTTATAATTAAGTCCAACTTAATTAAATTGATTTTTCTTTCACAAATTGCTCTTTGATGTGTGACTCATTAGGTTCCTAATAAGTTGGCAATAATTATAAATGATAATTCTAATTCACAATTAGAATTGGAATTAGATAAATTAAAACTCCTTTTCATTTATCTTTAATTCTCTAACTAAATAATTCATAATCATAAATCATGATTGATGTAACATCTCGTTTCCATCCAAAGGGTTAGAACCCTAAAAATGTGATACATGTGAGATCAATTAGAGAAATTGGGATAGCACATCTCATGCTCATGCATTACCTAGTGTGCACATGCTTACGAATAGTAAATTTTGCACATAAAAATAACTGTACATGCATTCATGACGTTTCCCGGTATATTTGTAAATAAATGTGATTGTTGTGAAAAATGTGATTTGTGTGCATGAAAAATTGAGTTGGAGAGGGTCTTAGTGGTTTTCGAATTTTTGGAGGATTTTAGAATTTTTTCTGAAATTTTGGGGTAAATTCTGGACTAGAAAAAATGCCAAGTGGCGGAAAAAATTGTTTACTGGTAGTAGAAATTACTGTCCAATGGCAATGAAAATTTAGGTAAATGATCATTGGAAATTTGGGGATAAATTAGAATAGAAAGTGGGTTTAATGGACTAGTTTAATAAGTGATATATGGGTGAATGATTAGAATTTGGACATGTTGCAAGTGACAAGTGTCACTTGCCAAGCCATGTCTTATAAATGGTTATTTGATGAATTTTGAAGTCCATTTCTTGCTCTCTCACGATGCTTTCTCTCTTGAAAGCTTTTGGAGATTGTTTTGGTGATTTGCTTCTTCTCTTCTTCGTGACCTCTCTTCTTCCTTTTGTTCATGAGTTTGAGTTCCCCAACCTCCATTATTGTTGAACCTCCCACGCACCTTCCACCTTGCTTTCCCTTTTTCCCATTAAATTGTTAACCTTCTAACCCTAAAGAAGGTGATGATCGTGGGTGGTGATCGAAGCTAGGGGATAGGTGATTTTCTTGAAGAGTTTGAAGATTGAGAAGATAAACCAAGTAAGTTGTGCTTCTAATGTCATAGACATGGTTAATTTAAGTTAAAATGACGATTAACTTGAGTTGTGATGTTTTGATATTGTAAAGTTGATGCTTGTGTCATGAGTGATGATAAATTATGTTCTTATCTGGTTTCTGTATGTGTTGGATGAGTGATAATGCATGTAAGGGTATAGAGAGGTTTAGAGATCGAATGGATTTCAAAGGGGTGCTTGGATGAGAGTAAAAATAGGTATACGAAGAGGTAAATGCAAAATCTGGAAAGTTGTAAAATGTGTTCTGATCGTTCCAATGACATAAAACATGGAATTTTTGGATAAGGGATAGAAAGTTTTGAGTTTTGGAAGTTCTGATGCTGTTTAGGATGAAGTTGGTGAACAGTCACTTTGTGTGGACTTTTTGCCCTTTTAGACACTGATTTTGGTTTTACGATCTTCATGGAAGTTGTAGATCTACCTTTTATCTTTCCATTGGTACCAAGTTTGTAAAATTTGGAGTTCGGGGTCAAAAGATATGAAAGTTGGACGATAGGATGTTGGACTGAGAAACTTGTTGGCCGACCGATCTTCTGGTCGACTGACCTCAGATCTTGCGGCCGATCGATTCTTGCTAGCTGACCGATCTTTTGACCGACCGACCTTTGATCTTGTGGCCAATCGATTCTTGCTGGCCGACCAATCTTCTGGTCGACCGACCTCTGATATTCTGGCCAATTGATTCTAAAGTGTTGAATTCCTTAGACATCCCTCTATATCTTCATAAAAGTTCATGAATTTTTTGAGATATAACTGAGGAAGACCAATCGAATCAAATTGGGAGGATCGATTAAAAGGTTATGAGTTAGATACTTCTGAACATGCTTCAGTAATTTGGAGATATCTCAAGCTATAGAGCTCCGGTTGAGTTGATTCATGTTGCTAATTAAACTAGAGACATGGATCGACAAGTGTTCTAAAGGAATCAAATTTCAATTCAGTACCTAAGATCTTCAATTTCCAAAGCGAAGTTGGAAATGGTTTTCAATATAGGGTTTGTAAGAGCTGAAAGTGTTTTGGCCATAACTTCTTCAATTATGAACCAAATTAAGTGTTTTTGGTGTCATTAGAAAGTTAAGACATAGAGGAACACGTTTCTAGAAGAGAGTATGACCAAATAATATCAATTTCACTCTCTGATTGAATGTAAATAGTAGACCCAATAGTGTGATTTGGAAAATTCTGAAGTGA
>JAOSBL010154376.1:0-12344 GCA_027568915.1 Erythroxylum roraimae | reverse complement strand
AGACGATTGTCTTTAGGGCATTACTCTAACAATCTGACGGTACATAAGTCGAGTTATCGAACATACAAGTCGACTTACACTAACATGTCAATAGAGATTGAGTTGTTGTCAATGATAATGATGGTTTGTAAAAAATATTTTAAATCCTAAGTAATACTTCACGAGCAAAGAGTTAGCCATACAGCTCACAAAATGAAACAAGATCTTGTTTCAAATTTGTTATAACATGAAACCTTTTCTCTAGTATTGTGATAAGTTATTTCATTAATTACTGTCCAGTCGTGGCTAATGATTTAGATTTTTAAGAAATTCAAAATTTAATCAACTCCTACAAGTTAATATGTAAGAACTAAATGTAGTTTCCAATTCATCTCAAATAGAAAAATAGGAGTAGAGCTTAATAATATATGAGAAAAGTTTTGTAGTCAAATAAGAAACATAAGATCCTTTTAAAACTATGTATGAAAAATTTAGATTAGTTTACCAAAGCTTTCCTTTGCTAGTCATTATTTTAAAATATATATTATATTGTTATTATAGGATATTTATATTCCATATTGAGTTAGGATATTTGTATTCCATATTAAGTTATCATATAAGGTTGGACTTTGATATACGCTTAATTGTTGATACATTTAATCCATTACACTTAATGATTAATGCCTTAAAATGCTTAGGATACTCACTTTAGCTCATATTTCATTTTAGGTACATTTCGGAAGTGAAGGAGCTAAAGTGACCTGAAAGCATACTTATTTAGCCATCTTCTCAATGTTCATACTCTATTGTCTTCATGGAGCAAGAATAAGAAAAAAGATTAAAAGAAAAAGAGACAAAATAGAGCATAAAAATAGAGACCATGACTGTAACAATTAAAAAGTTACAGCTATGAGACCAAGGTTGCAACATGAATTATAAGGATTATTTTAAGCTACCAAGAAACACCTTATGCTATCCCATTTTATCTTATGAAAACCTAGCTGCCTCATTTGGTGTTAAACGTTGCTTAGGAATAAAAAAAATAGCAGTTGGAATGTTAGACATCTCACGTGAGCCACTTGTCATACTATCATTTTTTAACCTAGTTTTTATAATAAGCAAGGTGGTGTGACGACGAGGGGAGTGGCGGCTAAAGTGCATTGTGGGGGGGCAAGCTGGAAAAATAAAGGCTGTTAGTGTCAGCTGTAAATGATAAAACCAAGAGAACAAAAGGGGATGGACAAGGATTAACACACCAGCAGTGGAGAGACCTCTAAGACATTATTCTTCATCAATTTTTTGGGATTTTGAAGATGGAATAACGTGACATTTGGGGAGAGGTGGATGGACAAGAGTGCAACAACAATATAGCTATGGAGAATCCATTCATCATCATTTTCTCTTTGGTTTTCAGGGAGGAATAATGTGAAAAACTAAGACAGCAGTCGGCAGATCACTCTCTTCATCATTTTATCTTTATTTTTCAACAAGAATGGAGGCTACGGGAGCTGATTCTTGGATGTTGATGGAGAAGATGGAAGACTAAATCACCCGATGTCAGTTCGAAGGTGCAATCGACTCTGAGGAGCACATTTAAACACACGTCATTATGTATCATTTTCTTTCCCTTTCTTTTGGACTGATTGCGTTATCTTGAGATTAATGATTCGGTATTGTGTAAGAATGTTTTTGATGCTCTATTGAATCGTTTTTCATAAAAACCCATTGCTAGAATTTGAATATGATACATAATAGTCGTGTTTGAAGTCGTAAGTGGCAACTAACAGTATTAAATCGTTAAGGATAACTTAACATAAGTTAAATAATCAAGCTTGGGTGATTATTGGTTAGATTGGTTTATTTTTTTTAATCAAATTGTGGCTATCCAATTAAACTTAGAAAACTATTTCTAGGTTATCCGATAGTTAGGGTTAATCAATGAGTTCTTCTTAATTAACTACAACCTAAGGAAAAACTGGAATTAACAGAGCTTGTTGTTAATTCACAATCAACAGTCTAAAGAGAGGTGTGAAGATGATAATTTAATGATGTATACGAAATTGTGCTTAGGTTAAAATTAAACCAAAGAATCGGATTTCAAATCGTTAATCAATTTTATCACTTTGCTATTGTTAGATTGAGTTACTTTTACATATTTAATTTTACGTTGTTTACTAATTTGTATCGAACCAAACACTCCCCCCCCCCCAGTTTTACATATACGTAGAATTTAGGAAAGTAATTGGAATTAATCTATGTGAGATTGACCTAGACTTACCACTAACTATAGTTTTAGTCTAGTTACTTTGGTAGCGTTACGATGCGCGACCAAACTTGTTCGAGAAAACTAGTTCCTAACATTATTTGTGAATTGAATCCTTTATTTTCAACTAATAATCTTATAGGTACTTTACTGTCTCTTATCTTAATAGTGGTTTCTATGGCGGTATCTATCTGATGTATCTCACCATTGAAATTTATATATTGATAAGGTTCATTTGGTTGGAAACTTATCAAATTATGTATTAGATTATGATTAATCTAACTTCCACTAGCTCCAATATCAACTAAGATATTATAGGGAACATAATTTATTCCATCAAATACTTTCCTTTAATTTTATAATTGGAACATATATATCTATCTGCTCTTATCAAAGTATTAGCATATCTTTGACTACTCAAAATACCAATTTCTTAATAAGATAATCTAGGAAATAATTTAATATGATAAGTTATTAAGGGATTTTGATGTAAATATAATAAAAATCATCTTCTATCTCTTCTACATTTTCTATATAAAGAGGATATATTTTTCGACTTTAGAAAGTAATTTTAAATTTAATAATATCTTTATCTTTAAAACATTCTATTTGATCAGTATTTGATAAGGCATAAGATATCATCTAAGTAATAGAATATTGTCTATTTCCTTCTCTAATTAAATCTTTTGTTTTAAAGTCTTGAATTAAAGAGAGCATCCTATCAAATTCTTTATCTTGTATATTATAAGCAATCTTAGGATTGATATAAAAAAATGATATCAAAGATTTCCTCTCAAGATTCCCATACAAGCTTCTTTTGTATTACAAATTCAATCATCTATTATTGCTAAATTTATAGGACTATCTATTCCTTCTTTAAAGGTAGATATAACAATCATTTATATGGATCCTATGTGCACCCATCCTATTTTGTCCCTAATTTCTTTAGGAATGTGATCAAGTTTTTGAGAAATATCTTGTTTAGATAACAGAGGAATCATTACTTTTTCTTTAAAATAATAACATTGGCATTCAGTTATCTTTTTATTTCTTTTCTTATTTCTTCTAATCATAGGTTTTTAAGTTTGTATCCTTCTTTTCGTCTTATAATATTTTGCATTTCTTGAAATATCTTTTCTTAAAATATTTCATCTTTTTACTTTTATTTTTATCTTATTGTAATAATAAGGACTATACATCCTATCATAGCAGGCATTTTAAATCATAACAACATAATAAAGATTTTTTTTCTTTATCCCTTTAGTTTTCTTTGGTATTATAGTGTCATCACAGCATTCATTTAATTTATCTTTTAGAAAGGAAATCCTTTTTCCTAAGGTATCTTCAAAACTAGGATTGTAGGTTGCCTCTAATTTACTTCCCCAAGGATTAAGGATCTTTGAATAAATCATCTTTAAATAAATTTGTGTATTATCAACTTGATTATAAATATGGTAATGATAATCTTTTAAAATACAAATATATCAACTGATTTCACATATATCACATAATTGCATTCTTTGTAAGGCCATGAAATATTTTCCTATAGTAGTTGTATCTTTTAAAGCATTTCCTTCTCCCACAAAATCTAAAAGTTCAAGCAACTCTAGTTATTAGATTTGCTATATCATTATCTAGATTAAATATTGAGTTTTTTTAGTTTTCATATAAATTTTTTTGGAATCTGAGGTAGCTGTTAACAAAACATTTTTCTATTATTTTAGTTATTTCATAATCCATTTTATCAATAGCAATAGCTACTCTTATAGTGGTTTCCCATTTATCTATTGCTTTTTCCACATTTGGACGCAATCTATATCTAAATATATTCCAAAAGGATTTATAACTTTTGTTCTCATTTTATCTATGAGTGTAAAACCATCTTTATCTTTGGTTATCATATAAGTTCCAACATACCCTAAATTAGGTTTAGTAAAACTTTGTGAAGGATATTTAGGAGGTGGATTTTGATTGAGGTTTGGTTGTGTGTTAGTTTTAATTATTAACCCTCAATAATCCATAAGTGTACAGTTCGTTAGTGTAGTACCAAAGGTGTCAATCCCACAAGAAGGGAGTTAATCTAATCCTAAAATCTAAGACTAGAAACAAATAACAGAAATTCAAGATGCAACAAAACTAATACGAGAATTTAATTTAATCAATAAAATTAAGAATCAAACAAGAAAATTCTAATTATTAAGCAAATTGCACCACACCCAAGAATCAACCTAATGAAACTACCAATTGAGAGAAAGGAAATTTTACCTATCCTTAATGCTAACCTAACTGATTATGAATTATTGGATTATTGGTTCTAGACTATCCTAGGATTGAGTACTCTCTCTCGAGTTATAACTATTAAACCTATATCATAAACCCTAATCAGATTATGGAGGTTGGAATATGTCAATTCACAACCTATCCAAAACCTTAATTAGTTCTGAGCTCTCTAATAAACTATTAAAAATCTATACAAGATCTCTCTCTGCACAAATTACCGATCTGATTCAATTCTGATTTCTATTAAATCATCTAACTCTTGTTAGTCCAATTTAATCATTTTACACTCGATTCAACCTCTCAATTTATTATCAAATTATGGAATAACAAAACTAAACCACAATAATATCCAATAAACACATAAACAATCAGATTCTCATTAATTCAAGAATAAAATTCTGAAGGTGAGTTTAGAACATTCTCGACATTCTAGATCTTATCATCAACTATTCAATCCAATTTTATACAATAATAAAAATAAAAAGAATAGGAAATACAATTTAAAATGGATGGCAGGAGGTAGCGACGTCATGAAACCTCCTTATCCAAGAAGTACTTCGAGTCAGCTTCTTTTCCTCTTCTTCCTTCTTCTCTTCCTCTATCTCTTGATGATTTCTCTTTAGGGTTTCTCAAGGTGGCTGATGTAAAAGCTCTTTGTTTCCTCTTCTCTTCTTGTTCTTTAAATAGTCTTTTATGTTTTGGGTAACCCTAGGGTTTTTTCAAGGTTTGAAAGGTCCAAAAAATTCCTCGAAATTTGAAGTTCGTAAATTTCTATGCATCTGCCTAACGTAGGCCACAATCGTGGCCAACATCTGAGCCTTCTGTCATGATCATGGCCTGCCATTGTTTAGGCCTGAATGTCTTTCGAAACTCCTTCTTTCTTTGAGATTGACCCTGAAACACTGGCAATCATATCAAGGTACTTCAAAAACATAATATTTAAGCTTAAAAGCTTGTACTAACCCGTAAAATGCTTAAGACACAAATAATTAACGAACTAACACAATTCTAACCTAAACACATCCTAAATGATAAAATTACTAGCTAAACACATATCAAATTATGCCCTAAAACACGATTCAATTTACACTTATCAGATTTCTAGAAGTGTTAGGTATATCACTAATATCAGGATTCCAATGAATTTCTTATTTAATTAAATCAGGCTCCAAAGTTTTTAAATTTAACTTTTTTATCTATTCATTTAGTTCTTTAATTTTTGAATTAGAAGCTTGTATAAAATTTTTCATATTATTCATAATTATAAGGTATTTTAATTTTTAAAATTAGATCAAATATCAATTTTTCTATAGGATTTTTAATGGGTTTTTTTTCTTTATATCTGATTTATTTATTTATTTTATCATATCTTGTATATTCATGATTTACTTTTGAAGTTTTTCGAAAAGAATGTTATTTCCATAATCTTCTATCATTTTTTGAGCTTCCACCAAATCAATTTCTATTTTTAATCCTTTAGTTTTTAATTGTAAATATTTATCTTCCGCCATTTAGATTATAAGTTTTAAAATGTCTAGTCATTTCTAAACGAGCTTCCATCTACAACTTTTTACATCTCTGAAATTTCTATTTGATTTTTCTATCATTACTTTAACTATTTTTATAGCTTTTTTGAAAATTTGTAAATAATATAGAATTATATCTATTTTATGGTGATATAATTCAATCTAGGCATCTTATTCATAAGAATCAATTTTATTGATTTTCAAAAAGTAAATAATTACAGTGAGGACAATCACTCATAGTCAATAGCATAACATGAAACATCTCTAATAACCTCTATCTAGTTTTAATTTGTAATGCCCAAAGAAGCTAAAATGTAACACTTTTTCCTCATCTTTATACTGCCAATTTTCTAGCCAATATTTAAAAACTAAAAGTATCAAATGGAATAGTAGTGCAAATTCTCAGCTGTAAATAATAATGTTTTGTTTCTTATAGATGTTTATTGTTGACAACAATCAAATATATTTTTCCTAAATATGTTTATGTATATCTTCACAAGTTATACACCAAATAGCCATGTCTCTAATACCGTTTAGAAGAAAATTAAACACAAACATCAAGATCATCACGTGAGGAAATAAAAGCAACCACCATGATCATCACACGAGGAAATAAAATTTTTTCTCATATCTAAGCTATTAATAATATAAAAAATTAAATAAATTCGAAGAAAATCTTCATCCTCTAATTTATCATTATTTTTTATAATATTAATGACTTCTTAAAAGAGAGATGTAATTGTCTCATTTATTGATTCTGAGGAATCTAAATCAATTCCAGATAATCCATATATGAATTTTTCTAGAAAATAAGAAGTTGTGATATAATTATAAGAAGAATAGTTTCAAATTTTCCAAATTAAAGGGTCCATTACGCTTCCGTACCAATATATTTAGTTTTTTTATTGTAGCTTTATAGGGTTTGTTTTTTAATCTTTTAACGAGCATTATAGCTTTATCCTTAGAGTAAGGTAACAAAGGTGTATAATAAAGATATAGGAGAAGAATAAGGTTTTAAATGAAAATTGGGAACTTTATCTACAAAAAGGAAAGTTTTATTTCATAAGAGAGTAGATTAAAAACATGAGATACATAGAGAATGCTTGATACGCCTTTTACTACCCTAGGGGTCTTATTAATACAAGCGAACATTTTGTATTCTAACGTAAAAAAAATTACATCATATTAACTTTTCACAAAAGTAGATTTTATCTTTATCGATATTGGACTCTCTTTTATTTGTGTGGTTGGAGAGATTTCCACATTATCTTCTTATTTTTTTATTCATAATCATCATTGTATATAGATACGTATGTTGCTTCAACTTTATCTTTTTCTTTGAAAGTCTTCTAGTCACTTGTACAAGAATGGAAGATATTTTCTGTATGTTTCCAGAGATGACAAAACCTTTTATATGCTTTAAGACTAGATCTTATCTTTCTTTTTTCAATCATGTTTATCTTCATTTTTACAAAATTTTAAGCAATCAATGGTGTCTTTTTGGCTAGAGTTATCATTAAAGAAGAACATTGATTTTTCGAACATAGGTTTAAAATCCCTTATTAAATGTGATAGGCGTAGATTGCATTGCATTTTTATAGGTAATTTGATGTATGCTTTATGGTTAAGTTGATTGTTTAGTGTGTGTTTAGCTTAAAAATTGTGTTAGTTCATAAACATTTGTGTTTTATGTGTTATTTGGGTGAGAACATGTTTTTGAGCTTCAATTTTATATATATGAGGTGCCGTGATGATTTTGTTAGTGTTTCAGGGCATTCGGAAGAGTTTTGGAGGAGACTCGAGCCAGAATATAAGGCCAAGATGATAGGGGACCTGCCATGATCATGACAGAAGCACTAACATAGGGCCACAATCATGACATAAGCTCAAGCAGAGGGCCACGATCGTGGGGGGTCTGTCACGATCATGATAGAGAGTAGATAACCAGGTTATGATCATGCACTAGGGGCCACAATCGTGGCCTGTGCGTAGATAGATGCGAAGTCACTTTCATATTCGAGTTTTCGAGGAACATTTCAGACATTTCGAGCCCTGAAAAGACACTAGCGTTACGTTAATTGGAAAAGACTATAAAAGGATAATGATGGAACCCTAGAGGAGTTTATATTCTGCCTACATTTGGAAACCCAAGAGAGAGAGAAAAGAAGAAGAGGATTCTGACACTAAAGCTTCTCGGAATAGGTGATCTCCTGATGCCGCTGCTCTCCCGAATTATCGAACTTGAGTTTCATTTCCTTCCCATGTACTTTTTTATTCATTTAAATGTGTAAGATTAAGATGGATTGTATGGTTATCAATTTTGATTTGTTAATGATGTTCTAACTTTAATGTTAAACTAGTTGATTTGTGGTTACTTGAGCTGGGTGTTGTGATTGATTAATGTATTTGCATATTTTAGTAATAAACCGAGAGGGTGAATCGGATAAAAATGATTAGATTGGATTAATGAGAGTTAGGTGATCTAATTAACCATTTAATAAATCTAGTTGGTAATTCATGGGGAGAGATCTTGTGCGAGACCCGATTGTTTATTAGAGAGCTTTAGAACTAATTAGAATTGTGGGTAATTTGTGAATTGAGAGATTGCAAGTCCATAATTCAATTAGGGTTTACAATTTAGGGAATGAGTATAACTCGAGAGAGAGTAATCAACCCTACAATCATCTAGAACCGACACCCAATAAACACATAAAAGGCTAGATTAGCATTAATGTAGGTAAAATCCTCTCTCTTATAACTTGATTAATTCTCTTTATGGATTTCCATTATTCGATTGTTGCTAGTTTGTTTAATTTAGTTCATTATTCAAATTTGAGTTTTAAATAAAGCACAACTTGAATTAAGTGGTGCTTAAGCATAATTTCTGTGGGACGATATCTATTTTTTACTATAATTAACGACCCGTATACTTGTGATTTTTAGCGTCAAATAAGTAATTGGTTTTGCAATCAACAAAATGTTGCTTTTATGCCCGAAATAATAGTTCTCATCTCAATTCCTCTTCTATAATGGATATCATTTTCACTGTATTTAGAAATTTCTCTTCTTAACTTAATATCCACAATAAAGGGAAAATGTTCTACCTTTCCTAAGGTAATGAAATGATAAGCATCATATCGTTCATTTTCATAAAAATACGAACCAACAGATAATATCTTTAATACCAAGGTATCTTTAGGGCTTATATCCAATTAGCAAGTATTGATATCTCAAGAAACTTTAGATTAGTCAAGTATATAGCATTTACCATTCCAAAATCATACCAATCCCTAATAGCTTGAGGATAAGCTCCTTGTAAAAAGTTCAATCTTAGATATATCTCAGAAAAGTCAATATAGCAAGTATCACTATTTTGTAAAGTGTATAAACCTCTTATTACCTCATTACCTTATATTGTGTCAGAACAGTAGGATGACTCTTTTGAAGACTATTAATCATGTCATTTTTTTGTATCATCATTTTACACAAAGTATCAGGCCTCAAAGAAATATTATCAAGAGTAACCTTTTCTGGCATAACTTGTTGACAAGTACATTCCTTTATTAGTGAAGAAGAGACTATAAATGATGAATCTTCTACTATCTTAGCCTTGTTGACTAGGTTATAAAGTTTTTGATCTGAATAATTATAATGGTTTATCTTGACTTCCCGTATATGGTAAAATGAAAGAAGTAGATCGATAAGTTATTTTGGTATCGAGCTGAAGTTTGCAATATCTAATAAATCTTTGATATGTGCATGGCAAGTATCAATATCTCCAAAAATTTGTCTAAATAAGTCAAATATCTCTTCTTTGACGTTGACCATCTCTAGTTAAAAAATCTGAAAGAGCATTGTTATTAAATTTAATATTTTTAATATCAAAGGTATATTATGCTAATAAAGTTTATTCTTTGATATATCTTTTATATTCAAGTTTAGAAGGTAAATTATTTTGAATAAAAGTTTGACTTGAGTATTATCAGTTCTTAATAAAACTATTTTAGGCAGTAAAAATATTAAAAGTTTTGACAGCTTTTTACTACCGCCAATAATTCCTTTGTCACCTATATGATATCTTTATTAAGTATATGTAAAGGTTCTCGATATATACCTGCAAAGAGATTCGTTCATCCTGATATTAGAATTATCATAATCTAAATTTTTTAATACCTTACTCCATATATGATCAGAAGCTTCAGTTTCAAGAATTAAACCATTATCATCAGATGGTAAAAAAAAGTTTTCGCAATATAATAAACAAAATCTTAATTTTCTTCATCTATTCAATCAAATCGGGTGAAAATTCAAAACTTTGATTTTTCTTTAAAAGCATTTGAAAAGGTTTTCTTATCTCAACTAGATTTTGAATAATATCTTAAGCATAATTTATACTCCTAAAAAAAAATTGGACTTGTGTTTTATCTATTAACTTATAACGAAATTTGAGATTTTTTTCAAGGATATGAGGTTGAAGTTTAACACCCCTGCTATCTATCTCCATGTAAGGAATTCTATTTCAATTTGACATATCTTAGCTTTTTTCTCAGAGAGCTAAACTATGTTGTTCATATAAATTTGCCAATTTATTGAGATGTATAATATATTGAGCAATATTATTACTAGCTATTAAAATAATTTCTACATATATATGTATGAAATTATGATAAAGATATTATCCATTTCTCTTTGAAATATTGGTAACAAATTTTTTAAACCTAAAGGCATCACTAACCACTCGTGATGACCTTGTGGAGTAAAGGAAGTAGTATATGGAATACTATCTTTATTCATTTTTATCGGCCAAAATCCACTCTTACAATCAAATTTAGAGAACCTTTGTTTTCCTCTTATTAAGTTTATTAATTTTTCTTTGTAGGGTAAGAAATATCCATCAAATACTGTATTATCATTTCATTTTTCATAATATATTACCATTCTAGCTTTATTTCTAATTAGGTCTACATGGCTTCAATTCATAAAAGCTGGGAGAGAGTGAATAGATTTACTGAGCCTGGTTTTCTTTAGATTTTTTAGTTCAAGAAGTTTTTTTCTAAATTCCTCTTGATATTCCAAATTATATCTCATAGCAGTTACTCTAATAATTTTTTGCTTTTCTATCATTTCTAAGTGTTCTTCTTCTATGTTTTTATCCCCAAAATTGTAATGGGTTATGTTGGCCCACGAGTTTTTGTCTTGTTGAATTAAGCAAGATTTAAATAATTTTTGAGGTTTTGGTAGATTAATTAGTTTGGAGTTATTTAATTATGTCAAAGTTAGTAGGATTTATTGCATGTGTTAATGGAATTAAAGTGTTAAGGTTTCTTTTAAGAGGGGGAAAACGTGATTTGAGGGAGAGAAACAAGAGAAATATGAAAACAAAGAGAGGAGAAGAGAGTTTCGGTGGAGAAGAGAGAAAAGAAGAGAAAATAAGCTAGGTTTCGATTTTTCTTAGCCTTCAAGAGAGATTTTAAGTTGGTTCAAGAAGCGAAATAGCTAGAGGAAGATAAGAGCTTTCATTTGGGCCAAACAACTTTTTATTTGGTGAAGATTCAAGGTAAGTTCAATTTTAATCCTTTGAATTTTGGAAGGGTTTTGGTTCATGAAGCTTAGGAAATGCATGGGTTTAGGTATTATGGATCAATTTCATTGAATATGCTTTGTGGGTTTTCAATTTTGCAACCCTATTGAAGTTGGGATTTTTGCCTATGAAAAGGGAATCAAGAAAGACAAGAGGAGCAAGAGGAGAGGCATTTTCGAGCAAGTATTAAGCAAGGAATTCAAGGTGGGTACATGTTTATAATAGAGTAAATAAGCCACTAATGTTTTCTTTGAATCAAGGAAGTTTAATGATTTCAATTGTATCATAAATGTTGCATTTATTGCTTCTTGAATGAATTGAAAAATTGCTATATGTTTGATACATGAATTGTGTTGATTTTTTAAGAAAAGACTTTGAAAATGATTTTTTTGAAAATATAATATGTTTATGAAACCAATGTTTTCGGAAATGGTTTTCGAAATATCTCATGTTCATGAAAAACAAGTTTCAAAAATGTGCCATGTTAGGCAACAAGTTTACAAGATGTGAAATGCATGATTATGTGGGTTTATGGTGATCCCCTAAGTTAAGTAAAGTGCACGTCTACTAAAGGCTTTTCTCGCCTGCCTGCTAGTGGTATGGAGCTCCTTCATGGACTCCCCTAAGTTTACGGCTACTGTTGGACCCCGAACTTTTGGTGAAAATTAGAAATATTAAAATGAATTGAAATGAGAAAGAAATTGGTGAGAAAATT
>JAOSBL010154363.1:0-12344 GCA_027568915.1 Erythroxylum roraimae | reverse complement strand
TGTGAAAACAAACATCGTGTTCTGTAATGGGCCCAAGTGATTACCGAAACTCTGATGTGTTCAACAATGTTGCATCTCTGTGACTAAAATGGTTTTTAAATAAATCGAGCCGATTTGATTATCGATTTTTCTCGCATCCGTTTAAAAAAAATAAAAAAATTGCAATGTGATTGTTTCAGTTTATGGCTCCGAATGTTGGGCTCTGAAAGTGGGGTCCAACATGTCAAGCTTAAGAAATCAAGTTTCCAAAATGTGCCTTTTTGGGCAATATGTTTTGCAAGTCATGAAATACATTTTATGTGGGTTTGTGGTGGTCCCCTAAGTTAAGTCAAGTGTATTTTGACAAAAAGGCTTCTTCCACCTGCCCGCTAGTGGCATGGAGCTCCTTCATGGACTCGCAGAAGTTCACGGCGACGCAAGACTATTATATAGAAATGCGTAGTACGTTCTGTTTTTGGATCCACCCGAACCATTTTGATATGCTTATGTGCTCATGATTATGATAAGAATGATAAATGCATGTTTTGTATTAATGTGAATGTTTAAGACAGAAATGACTATTTCAAGGGTTTTGCTTGTTACTGGTTATAAAATTGTTACCCACGAGCTTTAAGCTCACCCCCACTTTCCTCCCCATAAGCAGGTGATGAGCAAGAGATCGAGTAGTCAAGAGCCAAAGCATCACTCCACTTTTGAAATGTTTTGTCATTTAAGCAAATCTTGTAAAACAAGACTTTAGTTACATTTTGAGCAAACTATTGTTCATGTATCTTCTGTATTTTGGGTTTTTGAAATGTTAATGTATTTGCAGCTTGAAATGCCCACTAAAGCTTTGTAAACTCTTAGCTTTTGATGCAAATGGAATAAGATTGTATTTTGCTCATAACTTCCTCTCAAGTTTATACATTGCATTTTTCAAGTTTGCATGAGGAAAAAGTTCAAGTTCGGACGTCAGGGGAAGATCTGGATTAACCTAGGCTGATTTAGGCAAATGTGCCTTCTAGAAAGTTGTAGGACTTTCTTCTAGCTTTGCAACGATTTATAGTAGGTAATTTTTGGACGTTGGAGTCCAAAATTATCGCCCTTAGAGGGGAGATGCTTAGGAGTAACAAGTGGTATCGTCTGCAAAGACGTATCGTCTATGATTACATCACTTCATCCATGGTGATGTCATATCGTCTGTAAGGATGTATCATCTGTAAGGACATATCGTTTGTGATGACGTCATATTATCTGTAAGGATGTATCGTCTGTAGAGACGTATCGTCTGTGATGACATTGCATTGTCTTAAGTTGACTTTGCTTCATCTTAAGTTGACTCCGCTTCGTCTTAAGAGTTGCATCGTCTTAAGTTGACTTTGCTTCGTCTTAAGTTGACTCCACTTCGTCTTAAGAGTTGCATCGTCTTAAGTTGACTTTGTTTCATCTTAAGTTGACTCCACTTCGTCTTAAGAGTTGCATCGTCTTAAGTTGACTTTGATTCGTCTGCTTCTTGCATTCATCTACTTTTTGTATTCGTCTGTTTCTTGCATTGGTTTGCTTCTTGATTTGTCTGTTTCTTGCATTGGTTTGCTTCTTGATTCGTCTGCTTCTTGCATTCGTCTGCTTCTTACTATCTCTGCTCCATTTTTGACTCTTCAGACGATAGAATCTGTCTTCGAGGTTTTCATAAAAGTTGTAGATCTCGAGGTCTTCTATTACAACGTCCTCAGATGATCTTAATCTGATATCCCATATGACAGTTATGCTAATTGCCCAAGTTGGGTGCAATATGATTGAGGTTAAAACCCTATTTGAGTCTTTCAGCCATAACTTTGTTATGGGATCTCCAAATGCGATCATTTTTATCTCTAAATAAACTAGAGACATAGATCCATAAACATTCATATCAGGTCAAAATGAAATTCCGGTTTAGGGTTTCCCAAGATCTGTTCGAAAATATGAGAAGTAAGTTGTCTTGGTGTTCGTCCTGGTGGGAGCACGCCACCCTTGTGGAATACACTTTCAGATGTCACTTAGGACTTCAGGCCCGTTACTTACGAGGGTGGGGTGTCCAACAGTATATCCAAAAGGGTTGGTTTAATTTCAAAGGAGGCAACTTGAACTGGTGGCCTAGCGACACCTTGACTTGCTACATTGAAGCCGGCCTCATAAAATCGATGAGAGTTCTTAACTGACATCCTTGGTCCGCTCCTTGATCAAACTCTTAGTTATATTCGTCCTCCATTGATTCCTCAACTGCTTCTTCTTGCTGTTTGGCTCTTTGGATAGCTCGCTCCAACTCAGTGATGTCAGGTGTCGAATCTTCAATTATCCGATTTGTACTTCTTGTGGTTCTTGTGTTCATACAAGTACATGGAAACAAAAGGGGTAAAAGCCTTAAACTAAAATGACTAAAAAAATGCCTTAGACTAAAAAAAACTAAACTAATCATGCGCCTCTCTGACAACGGCACCAAAAAATTGATCGAGGTGTCGAGTCTTGCAATTTATATCCCTCAATTACTACAAGTGCACGGGTTGTGGGTTGTAGTATTTGAATGATAGATCCCATAAGGAGGGTAAACTAATTTAATCCTAGGTTATCTAAGAATCAGAAATTATTAAAAATGAAATTAAAAAATGAAACAAGAATATAAACACAGGAATTTGATTACATGAATTCAACTCAAGAGATTAACACAAAAACAGAATTGAAATCGAGCAACACAAAAGGTCACTATGGAAATTAATCAAGAGAAATTACCAAGTTATGAGAGAGGGGATTCTACCTACCATTAACGCTAACCTAGCCAATTATGTGTTACCGAGGTGTCGGTTCTAGACTATCATAGGGGAAATTACTCTCTCTCGAGTTATAATCTCGCACCCTAAATCATTAACCCTAATTAAATTATGAAAATTTCAATATGTCAATTAACAAAAGACCCATAATTAAAATTAGATTGGAAGCTCTCTACTAAACTACCAAGTCTCACACGAGATCTCTCTCTGCACAAAAATCGATATAACTAACTACGTGGTCTATTGGATCGCCTAACTCTCTTTAGTCCAATCCAATCATTTTTATCTAGCTCACTCTCTCCTTTTGTTGCCGAAATATGCAAAAATTGAAGTTAATCACAACACCCAATCAACAAAACACAAAATCAACTATATTAACATTAAATCAAAGTAAAATCCTGAAGGAAGAGGACTATGTTAACATTAAATCACAGTAAAACCCTGAAGGAAGAGTTGGAACATCATTAACAATCCAAAAACCATCATCATATCATCCATTTCAATCTTATACATTAAATGAACAAAAATGAAATGGAAAGGAAATAGAACTTGGATAAGATAATCCAGGAAGGCAGTAGCATCGGGAGACCATCTAATTTGGGAAGCAGCAGCATCGGGACTCGCTTCTTCTTCCTCTTCTTCTTCTCTCTCTCTCTTCCTTTATCTCTCTGTTGAACTTCCCAAAAGTGGTAGAATGTAGAAGCTCCCCTAAGGTTGCATCATTAAGTTGTATATAACATTTCCAATTATGGCAACCTTAGGGTCCTTTTTTAGTCCGAAAGGTCCAAAAAATCCCTCGAAAACTCAAGTCAAGACTACTGTCCTCGTATCTGTCGAGTGGGCCACAATCAGGTTCAAGATTTTTTTGCTTTTGTCATGATCGTGGCCCATAATGCCACGATCGTAGTTCCCTGCACTAGCTTCTATCACGATCGTGGCATATTCCCCACGATCGTGGCCCCTTGCTCTTACTTGCCCTAGGTTATTTACCAGGTCTTCTCCGAATCTCGTCCAATTGCCTTGAAACACTAGCAAACACATCAAGGCACCTCATAAATATAAATTGAAGCTCAACATAATGTTCCAACTCGCAAAACACTTAAAACATAAATATTTACTAACACTATTCTAACTTAAAAACACACTAAATAATCAAATTAAAAACTAAACGCACACTAAACTACATTATGCAATCTAGACCCATCATGAATCTTCAGAAACTGACCCAAATGTAGTGCTTTCGACTTACTTTAACTTCTTTAACCTCGAATCGTACCTAAAACCATATACGATTCAAAGTGAGTATCTTAAGCAATTTCATGTAATTAATCGCTAAATGTTATAGAATAATTATATAATCAATTAAGCACATGTTATCATGTCTCTTCTATTAATAACCTAAAGGTTCAAATGAGCCAACTTTCTAAAGAATTCTATAAGAGATGTGGAAATCATTCTGAGCAACATGTAAGTAAATCCAAGAAAGCAATGTAAGTCTATCACATTTAGTAGTGGGAAGGAGCTAGAAGAACCAGTGAAAAGACAAGCTGAGACCCATTTTATAGAGATTAAAAGAAGAAGAAAAATGATAAAGATAAAAATGAGGATCCTCCCTACATTCCTCCTCCACCTTAACCCCCAAAAATATCATTCCCACAAAGATTTCAGAAAAAATGAATTGGATATACAATTTGGAAAGTTCACGGAAAACCTAAAGAAATTGCAAATTCACCTGTCTTTTGTGGAAGTGTTAAAACATAGGCCCAAGTAAGCAAAATTTCTAAAAGAAACATTATCAACGAAATGGAGTTGGGAAGATAACTAAAAGGTGGCCATGAAGAAAAATTGTAGCTCCTTAATTACCAACCACATGCCCCACAGTTGAAAGATCTAGGGAGTTTTACAATACCTTATGTAATTGGTAATTTGGAGATTTTGAAATGTTTATGTGAATTAGGCATAAGTATAAACCTTATGCCTTGTCAATTTTTAAGAAACTATGGCTAAGAAATGTGAAGCCAACTTCATGATTATGCAGGTGGAAAATAAATCGATAAAGAATTTGCTTGGCGTAGTGGAGAATGTGCCTGTAAAAGTGGATAAGTTTATCATTACTTTGGATTTTGTCACGCTAGACTTTGAAAAGGATCAAAATTATCTGCTAGTTCTTGGAATACCATTTTCGAGCACTGGAAAAGGTTTCATAGATGTCTATGAATACAACCTCATCCTTCGGATTGGAGATGAACAAGTGAAATTCAACATGAATAAGGTATTAAAGAATCCAAAAGAGAGTAGCTCATTCATGAGAATTGATGAAGTCGAATCTTTAAAGAAGCGAGAGAAAGAGGAACAAATGACATTGGAGATTGATTTTGAAGAATATACGGAAGTCTTTGTTCACAAAGCAGCAGAAGAAGAGGAGACGAGGGTGACTAAGGAAGGACAAGAACAGGTCACCTTCTTAAAAGATGATTGGGTTCTTTTGATGTATGTAAGTTTTAATTTATTAACCTCGATACTCCACAAGTGCACAGGGCGTTTGCGTAGTAACTAAGGTGTCAATCCCATGAGGAGGGATATCTAATCCTAAAATCTAAGGCCCAAACAAATTGCAAAAATTCAAATATATCAAAACTAAAAAAAGAATTCAATTCGATCAATCAAATTAAATCAAAAATCAATCATATAAATATTAACAATTCAGCAATTGCAACACACACCCAAGAATCAACCTAAAGGAATTACTAAATAAGAGAAGGGAATTTTACCTATCCTTAATGCTAACTATCGGGAGCCTATGCAAGATCTCTCTTCGCGCAATTATCGATTTGATTTAATTCTTGTTATATTAAATCATCTAACTCTCGTAGCCTAATTTAATTATTTTTCATTCGATTCACCCTCTCAGATTATTACTGAATTATGCAGTCACAGAATTTAATCACAATAAATCCAATAAACATAAAAATAATCAGATTTCATTAAATCAAGAATAAAAATCCGAAGTTAAGTTTAGAACATCATCAACATCCAAAAATCCTATCATCAACTGTTATTCCAATTTTATGCAATAATAAAACTGAATATAGTAGGAAATACAAAATTGAATGGATTATATAAGGCAGTGATATCGAGAAACCCCTGATCCGGGAAATACATCGAGTTGACTACTTCTCCTCTTCTCTCTTCCTTCTTCTCTTTCTCTATCTCTCGATAATTCTCTCTATGGTTTCTCTAAAAGTGGCTGATGCAAAAGCTCCTCTTCTCTCTTTGTCTTATTCTTTAAATATCGTTTGTGTTCTGAGAAGCCCTAGGGTTTCTCCGAGGTCCAAAAGGTACAAAAAATACCTCAGAACTTGATGTTCATCCGAGCCTTCTGTCACGATAGTGGCTTGCAGGCGATGATTGTGGGCTATATCTTGCACTTTTGTCACGATCCTAGCTGTTGTGCCACGATCATAGGCGTTTGTTTCGGCCCGAGCGTCTCCGAAACCTCTCCGTTCTTCGATATTGGCCTGAAACACTAACAAACACATCAAGATATCTTAAAAACATAATAATTAAGCTCAAAGAATTGTACTAACCCATAAAACACTTCAAACATAAATAATTAACAAACACAATTCTAACCTTAACACATACTAAACGATTGAATTAATAATTAAATACATATCAAGCTAAGCCCTAAAATATGATGCATTTCATACTTATCAGAAGGCAAACTATTGAACTTGATAGAAGATTCAAAAAAAATATTATTCCCTATTTTATTGATAGTTTGTTACTTAAAAGGGCATTATTAAACTTACTTCATTTTCTTGATTTGATTAATTTTGTCTTTTTGATTATCTTGCAATATGTACCTTATTTATAGGCTACTAAACTGAAACTAAGTGACACGGGTGAAAGTACACGGGTGAAAGTAAGCCACTTATAATTGACCTACGTTGAGTGTGGAAGGAAGAGCATGTTGGAGTTATGTAAATATAAAGCAAGTGTATTTACATATAACTTAATCTTCTTCCAGTTACTTTTTGTAATGAAAATATTTATTATTAATGAAACAAAAGAGTTTGGTTGTATTTGTATGAGCATTATATAACTAGTCATAAGGTACCAAGATTCTTTTGCAAGTAATATACTTATACATGGAGATGTATGGGAAACATGTATATTATTAGAATCTAAATTAGTTGAATCACAGTTGATTAATCAAGTTGGTTCAGACTGTAGCTTTGCGATTTATCTCTGTGTAAGTAAAAGAGTTTACTTTAAGGGAATGATGAGTTTCATATTATGATAGTAGTTGACTATCAATAATGGCATTATTAAATGAATCTAGAATCATGTATGTTTTTAAAGAATAAAATAGGTTGTTACTTTAATCTTAAGACATACACCTTAGCATTCTTTTATTATGAACCACAATCTTGATAAGTGGTGAACTCATATATTTTTCATTATAATTCTTGATATGATCGGAATGGATTTTTACAGAGTATTAATCCATTGTCTGCATGTTGGAATTATTAATTGAAACATGTATCAGGGAACATTCACTCAAATAAAGAGTTTATAGTGATATCATCACTTTTAGATGTTTTATGGAGATTGGTGATTAAACTGGCACCAGTAGTTTGATGGACTAGCTATCCATCAAGTCTTAACACCAAGATGAGATCTTGTGTGTTAATCACCATATAGAGTAAAACGGGAGATCTAGAAGGAAAAACCAACATAAGGGTAAAATGGTAATTTTACCCTTTATTGTGTGGATGGCTATAATATAGTTCATAATAGAGTTTATAATTGGACATCTTATTAGAAACATGTAATCTCATAATATTTAGTAATTCAAGAATTCAGCTAATTGTCTTTAGTGGAATTATATTTGGTTTATAAGCTAGAATTAACTCTAATGAGATTAAATTAATTATGGGCTTATTGGAGCTTAAATTATATAAGTCCAATTAGATTCTCCACTTGGCTTCTAGGAAGGTTATCAAGCAAAGTAAGAAATATAAATAGAGGTTACCGGAAATAAGAAAGAAGAAAGGATCGAATTAGATTCGGAATAATAATATTGGAACAATTTAATTATGAGTTAATTAAATTGGGTATTAAAGCTATGATTGAATATTGGGCTTACACTAATTAATTGTAAATTAGAAGCCCAAATGAACATTTAAGAATGTGTTGGACTTTGATTTGATTTGATTTGATTAATTAGATTAATTTAATTGAAACAAAGTTATCAAAGAAAAAAAGGAGGGTATATTTCAGTTTTATAGCTAAATGTGCAGCTTCATTAAATGGAGTAATGATCTGATCATTAAATGGTTTAATGGTTGTCTTTTAATGACGACATGTAACCTTTTAGCTTTCATTTGATTATAGAAAAAGGAGGTGCATTTGATGTACTCTCTCCCTTCTTTCATCTCATAACTGAAAATGAGAGGGCCTCATTTAGGTTGTTGGTCTTTTCATATAGCCATGTTAAACAAATGAGAGGGTCTCATTTATTGTTTTCTTTATGTTTGATTAACGAATGAAGTGATGCATTGCATGCCCTTCACTTCTTTCTTTCACCTATAACCGAAATTGAGAGAATGAGAAGAAGGGTTGTTGCAATTTTGACTCACTCTCTCCTCTCTTGCATGTGCTAGCCGAAACTTGAATGAGAAGAGTCTCATTTTTAGCTTCTTTCAACTAAGGAAAATCTTCTCAAATATTTCTTCTCCTTTCCTGCCAAAGGATCTAGTTAACCAAGTTGTCCAAGGAGAACAAGTGGTAGATCGGATTGGTCGAGGATACAATAATGAGGAGAGGATACATTGACAAGGAGAGGAGACAAAAGTAAAGAACCAAAGCTGTAACATGGAGTCGGTATAATTTCCATCTTGTTTTTATCTTAGTTATTTTCCTTATACCATATCATGTATAAAATAAACATGTTGATTTAGTTATTATACTTCCACTGCATTTTGATTTCCAAAATTTTTTTGAAATCTACCGTTTTATCCAAATCATGCATGCTTTTGTTTTCGATCCAACAAAGCAAGTCAAGATAATGATGTTAACTAAGCTACTTGAGAGGTAACCCAAGAATTAGGATAAGTTTTATTGTTTTGTTTTATTTTATTAGTATATTGTTATTTTTATTTTTGTTTTGAAAGGAAATAATTGCTAGAATTTAATGACTGAAAGTAGATCCATGATATGTGCTTAATTGATTATACATTTAATCTATAACACTTATTGATTATTGCTATAAAATGCTTAATATATTCACTTTAGTTCATATTTGGTTTTAGGTATAATTTGGAAGCGAAAGAGGTAAAGTGAGTCAAAATCACAATCTTTGAGTCTTCTTCTTGAGATTCACACTCACTTGTCTTCATAGAACAAGAAGAAGAAGGATTAGAGTAAAAGGAGAAAAGAAAATGCATGAAGATGAAGAGTATACATTGCAGAAAATCAAGGGAAGGCATAACATCATAGCTCAACCATAACTCATATGTATGCCCGTGAACAACATATACATGCCCGTGAAATGTTGCTAGCTCACCAAAAACCTAGTTTGGAGTATAAATACATCGTTTTGATGGTAGAATTGTTATAAAAAGTGGAAGGAAATGTTTGGGTGTTTTGGGAGAAGAATGAGAAGCAAAACTCAACACCGTCGGAGACCCAAGGAGGCTATAGAGGGCTAAGCTTCTCGATGATGGTTCGGAGGTGATATCAACGCTACAAGTTAAGCATTTCTTTCATTGTTTTTGTTGTTCTTTCTCTCTTTGGGATTGATTATGTTATCCTATGCTTATGGATTTAGGTTTTCATATGTGAATGATTTTTATTCTCGTTCTTTCTAGAATGTTTATGTGTGAACTCATTACTAGAATTTTGAACACAATTTGTATTTGTTGTGTTTGGACATTGCTAGAATCTTCAATATAATCCGTAATTGCTATGTTGAGATTCATTTTTAGCAATTAATGGTTTCAAATCATTAAGGATATGATCCGTAATTGTTGTGTTTTCAATTGGTGTCAAATCATTAGGGATAACATAAACTAGGTCAAAAGACCCGAGATTGTGTGGTTATTGTCGTGATTAATCTGTTTTTGTAACTCATAATATGGCTATCCAATTAAATCTAGAGAGCTTACCCTAGTTTGTTGATAGTTGTAGGTTGCATAATATTTAAGTGGGTAGTTTAGTATGTGTTTAATTGTTAAATTGAATGATTAGTGCATGTTTAGGTTTGGATTATGTTACTTAGTTAGATATTTGTGTTTTGAGTGTTTTATAGGTTAGAGCATGCTATTAAGCTCAAATTTTGTGGATTTAAGATGCCTTGACATGTTTGTTAGTGTTTGAGATCAGATATCGAAGAACGAAGAAGATTTGAAGGAAGCCCAGTAGAGGATCCAGACCTATGTTCATGGCCTATAGGCCATGATTGTGACAGAAGAAAAATGGACAAGCCACGATTATGGCCTCATTAGCCACGATCGTGGTAGAAGTAAAATCCCAAGAGCCATGATCGTGGCACTATAAGCCACGATCGTGGTCTACGCGTGGACAGACGCAGACCGACCTTCTGAACTTAATTTTTCGAGGATTATTTCATATTGTTGAGCATGGGTAAAACCTAGTTTTTACCCTAATTAGTAAAGATTTCAAAAGGAAAGAAATAATTTTGGAGCTCCATTTTCTAACACTTTGAGAAAGATCAAAGGAGAGAGGAAGAAGAAGAGAGAAGGAGAAGAAAGGAAGAAGGAGAAGAAGGGTTGCAGCGCTACTATCTTCCTGATCTATTCTGACCTTTTCAAGCGACATTTCATTTCATCTTTATTGCTCTTTCTTTTGAATTTATAAGATGGGTTTGATACTGATAAATTTGGGTTTGATGATGATTTTCTAAATTTCTTTAGGGATTTTTTCTTGAATCTATGTTAATGTGATTTCTTTCGATGTTAATACATTGGGTATTCTGATTATTTGTTATATTTGCATCTTCGATAACAAATCAAGAGAGTGAACCGATAGCAAAATGTTTAGATTTGGGTAATGAGAGTTAAACAATCTAATATATCACTCAAAGAAAAAAATCAAGAATTTATATAAAGAGAGATATCGTGTGAGGACCCGATAGTCTATTAGAGGGCTTAAGATCTAATTGAATTTGTTGGTTTTTTGTTAATTGAGAGATTGTAAATTCTATAATTAAATTAGGGGTTATGATTTAGGGTTTAATGGTTATAACTCGAGAGAGACTAATCCACCCTTCAAAAGTCTAGGACGGATACCGTGTTAACTCAAAAGTAATCATGTTAGCATTTGATGATAAGATAAATCCCCATTCTCATAATGGTCTAATATTCCTTGTGTGATTTCCATTGTTGATTTGGTGGTGCTCAATTTGATTCCTTATGTGTTAATTTTACATTTTAATTTCAACCAATCCATATTCACAAATTTAATTTTCTGTGTAGTTTTCATTTTCTTTTTAATAATCCTTTTAAGCTTTAAATAACTTAGAATTAGATTAGTTCACCAACTCCTCATGGGATTTCACCTTTAATACTGCATGTTTACGACCTAAATACTTACAGATATTAGGGGTTTTATTAGAAGTAAAACTTGCTCAATAGTTATTCGATGACTAGGTTTAATTAATGAGTATCCCTTAATTAAACATAACATGAGGGAAAACCGGGGTTAATAGAGCTTATCGTTAACCTACGATTAATAGTTACTAGGTGAGGTAAGAGAACAACAATTCAATGAAGTATGTTTAATTGAGTGTAGGCTGAGATTGAACCGATGATCGGATCCCTAACGAATTCATCACTTTTTTAATGTTTTCTTAATTTGTTTTCATTAGTTTAGTTTTTTTTTCTTATTTGAAATTAAAACAAAATCCCCCATAACCTAAACACTGATTGTTTTCATATCAAAGGCTAACCGAACACTCTCTATGGGATTGACCTAGAGTTACCACTGCTATAGCTGTAGGGTTAGTTATTTTGAGTAGTGTTATGACGAGCTACGTTAATTTTGGCATCGTTGCCGAGGAGTGTGTTGTTTTAATTTTAGTTTTTAATTTTAATTGGTGTTTTGTATATATTTGTTCATAATTAGTATATTTTTTCTTAATCTTTTCACTTTTTGTTTAGTATTTGTGTGTTAAAAATTTTTAAAATTACATGGTCGGAAGTATTTTTTCTATAATTCATATTGAAGTGAATTACACGTTAATACAATACTCAATTCACGATATACAGATGCACAAGAAGGGGGGTTGAATTGTGTATCTTTTTTTTGCGTAATTCCCTCTGTAAACAAATTCGTTAAAGAAACTTGTTCTTTTTACAAAACTACTGAAAATAAAAGTTATAAGGTATTTTTGAAATTCTCATATGAAAACCGTAAAATCGAGAATTGAAAGTTAAGAGAGAGAGTTTAAGAGTTAAGAGATGTTGACACAGTGATTTTTATACTGGTTCACCCCAAACCGTGGGCTACGTCCAGTCCTCAGACTTCCTTCTGAGA
>JAOSBL010154357.1:0-12345 GCA_027568915.1 Erythroxylum roraimae | reverse complement strand
CATTACATTATGAACCCTTCCATCCTTCCCAAACAACTTTTTACTATATTACATTCCATTCCATTATAAACCATTCCGCTCCCTTCCATTCCATTCCATTAATTAATATCCAACCAAACAAGGCCTTAGTAAACCAAGTTAATGGTTTATAAGAAAAATCATTTGCTAGAGTCAATTTAAGACTGATAAGTGCTAATTATACTTAAAAACTCAAAAAAATTCCCAAGGCCCATAGACTTAAAAACTCAAAAAAAGGAGACAATCTTATAAGAGAGCAAAACCTAATCAAGATCAATCAGGATGGATCGAGATTCAAAAACTATAAGCTCATTCTTATCTCTTATTTCTTTATTTCTTGTTGATTTTCTTTGTCTTATGATGAACTAAATTGTAATATGGATTTATATGTGATGAACTCTAGAATTATGTTTTGATTTGATTTTTGATTCATTCAAAGATTATTGTTTTCATCATATTTATTCATATTTATATATTATGTTGAATTGAAAGAATGAAAGCTGAAGGTTCAATTATTTGATTCATACATTGAGATTCAAGAGATGAGATGTATAGTTGGATCACAACATGAATAAAGAGAGTTAACTGTAAGTTATCCGAGAGAGAACTACGAAATATTTCTGAGTTAGGGTGAAACTCATAATGGGAATTCATAGAGCAAGCTAATATGTTCTTAAGGGTTTTGATTAGAAAGATATTTCATTCAATTAACTTAAAGATACGAATTATATGTCTCCAGAGAGAGAATGATAGTAACATAGAAATTCCTATTGGCCCAAGCAAAAGGAAGACTAATATCTCGAGGAGCTCCTTATGAAAGTTATTACTACATTCGAGTATATCATTCAAGGCACTAAAGAGTTCCTTATCTCCATCTATAATATAGAACTTTCAACTAAATAGATTATTGAACTTATCTATAAAAAGCATCAAGGTGCCTTGTCCATCTACACTAAGCTAAATTGGAGAGAGCAAGTGGATGCGATAACTTTGAGGAGTAGAGAGGAGCTGGACGTTGAAAAGAATAAGAAGGAAGAGGAAGAAAAGATTGATATTTAGAAATAAGAAGAGAAAAAGGAAGATAGAGACAAGGAGACAAAGAACAAGGTTGTTGAACTTTTAACAGTCATCTTAAGAATAGAGGGCTCCCACTTCTCATATAATAAACTGCCACATTAAATCAAATATCTAGAGATTTTTATTATTCTTTATTATATTGACAGTGTGTAACCCAAAAGGGCATTAGTGAACTTACTTGGTATTACTAATTTGATGCCACATATCTTTATAATATTGTAGGATATGACCTATTTGCAGGCTAACGATTCTTTATTTAAGAATACAGGTGGAAGTTAATCATTAATCATATATCCAAGTTACATAAAGTACTTGTAGAGAAGTTCGAGTAAAAGACTCATAAAGAAGCATTGGTTGGGAGGTAACCCAATGATTTATTTTTTTAATTTAGTAGATTTAGGAATCCTCTAGGATTAGTTTTAGAATTTTTTCTTGGTGTTTAAGTTTTTATACATGTGTTTTTTGTTTTTATTGCTTTTAGAATTATGGTTTTTATTTTGTTACTTAGATGCAGTTTAAAGAATTTTAAAGGCTATAAAGGCAACATCACCCCTATGTGCTAGATAAAGATAAGATTTTATTAGCCCACGACGTATATTGATGGCCTTAGACAAGGCTGATGACTTCTATTTCTGTAGGAGCACTAGTTATCTTTATCTCTTCCCATTGTTTTCCACTATTTTCACATTTTCATAGTTCTTACATATTTTGTATATTGTAACTTAAGTATGGGGGAGGGACTTAATAATCATGCTTATCAATTTTGTTATAGTTAGCTTAACAATAATAAATTCAAGATTTTTTTTCATAAAGAATGTTGATCTAGACAATTTATTATGAGTTTGATTATGATTGTGATTGTCATTGTCATTGTGATTGTGACTTGATTTGTATACGAAAATGGTTATCAGTTTTGATGATTAAGTTGTTTTCAATTTATTTCATTAATTTTAAAAGGGATACTAGATTTGCATTATGATACTTTGTGTATCATTTCTACATTCATTGAGTTAAATGTAAACTTTTTTTACACATTTTCATGATCCCACATAATAAAAAAAGAAGAAGAAGAAAAAAGAAATATAAATGTGTGAATAAATGATTATCGAACAAATTCACTCCGCTAGCTTTAAACTAAGTAAAAAGGTTGAAGTTAAAAAGTGGTGCCTATATCCATTTAAAACAGTGATATAACTGAGCAAGCAAGAGTATTTATTATAAGGTATTTGCTTTTGCATCAAAAGATTAGGTGATTTTTCAAACAAACTTCTAAATGCTCTTGTATTGTTTCAATTTAGTGTTTTGTTTTTCTTTAAATAACGGATATGAAAATGTTTAAAGGTTGAAGCATTTTTAATATGTATATTCATGTCATGCATTAAATGGAATGTTTTGAATTAATTGAAATTTAAAGAATTATGGAACCAATTGAATTGAGTTATGATTTGATGCAAATAAATAATTGCTTAACAATTCAATGAACTTTAAAATTGAATTAATAATGGAGAATTTTGATTGATATCTTTGACATGTTTAATGCTTTCTCAGAGATGCTTCTTATTAAGTTAAGAGTAATGAAATTAATTTACTTAAGGGCAAGCAAATGCTTAAATGTCGGAGAATTTCATAAGTGATAATTCATTATATTTTAAACATGATTTACAGAGTATTTAGCTTGTGTTTTTAATAATTTATATGATATTTGGTACTTAATTTAGTTTATATTTTGTTTACATGCATTTTTCTAGCTCTCCAATAAAGAATGAATGAATTCGTGTAAGTTTTAGTTGAGTTTAAATGATTTTAGGATAATTCTAAAGAAAGGAATCATAATAGGGGACTAATATAGGGGTGTGTTTTGGAATAAGGGATTAATATAGGGGTGTGTTTTGGAATAGGGGACTAACATAGGACTGCGTTTTATATTCAACCCATATTTAGCTTATGTTTAATGTTATTCGTTATATTTCTTCTTGTTTTTGGCTAGAGCAACACGGGGCTATGTTAAAACCTATGTTGGCGCTAATTTTTATAAAAAAGCTGATAAGGATGTAAAGGAACATGACCACCAATATAAGACCTCGTTTGACTCGTGTTTAATATAAAATCTTGAATTTCATAAAATAAAAGGAGGAAATAGAGAAGAAAGGGAGGGGAGATGTTTGAGAGGACCAAAAATCAGTTCTCAGGTTAAAGGGACTCAAAAGCATATTAAAGAATAGACAATCTTGGAAGAAAGCAAGACTCTAGTAAAATAAATCAAGATGCATCAAGATTTAAGAACCATAAGCTCATTCTTATCTCTTTTTATTATTCTTTATGTATTTATTTTCCTTATGATGAACTAAATTGGGATACGAATTTAGATGTGATAAACTCTAGAATTATATTTTAATTTGATTTTTGATTTAGTGAAAGATTTTTTTCTTTATATTTATCCATGTTTATATATAGAAAAATATAAATATATATAACTTGTTTTTTTTTTATCGAAAATAGTCTCTCTACTAGTTAAAAGTAAGACTCTGCACTTCTAGACCTCTTCAAACCCTACATCTCGGCGGGACTTCTACTAGGATGTTATTGTCTTTATATTTTCTAAAAGATTCGTATATGTTTATATATTGTATTTAATTGAAGGAATGAAAGTTGAAGATTCAATTATTTGATTCATGTATTGAGATTAGAGAGATGAAATGGATAGTTATCACCACATAATACAAATGCTTAAGTGTCAATTTCTTGAGAGAAAATTGTGAGATCTTACTTAGTTAATATGAAACCTATTATAGGAATTCACAAAAAGTGCTAATGCGTTCTCAAGGCTTTGATTAGAAGGAGATTTCAATCAATCAACTTAATGATAAGGATTATATGTCTCAATAAAGAATATATTTATAACTTAAGAATTCCTATAAGTTTAGGTAACTAGGATTAATAATTAAATCAAGGTAAATTTAAGCTAAGATAAGTTCGAAAGAGATTCTATAGTTAAATTTCATCTATCTATTGATTGTTATTCTTATTTATTTCCTTGAAGATAAACTCTTGTTTATTGTTTAGAATAATTTAGTTCTCTTTCCCAATTTACTAACTTGTTTATTTAGATTAAATAATAGAAGAAGGCTAGTACTAGTAATCATAGTTCTTGTATGATCAAGCTGTACTTACCAATGCTAGCTATAATTACGTTGTGCATTTGTGGAAAAAACAAATTAAAGATATAGGTCATGACCATCACATGTTACTGTCTTTTAACCTATCAAGATCATAGCAATGTGAGGAGCCATTATACCATACAACTATGGGCATGCTTCAGATAAGTAAATTAAAACAGAGTCCTGAATGATTAAATTTGTGAGACATAAGTAGCTTTGGGTTATTTCTATAATTTTTTTTCTTATATTGACCAAAAGTTCCTTGTTAAAGAAGTTTAATGTTTGTGTTTGGTATATTAAAACACTTATTCTAATGGATGTAGTAGATTATACCAAAAGTGTATGTTTGAGCCTTGGTCTTTTTATAGTTCTTTAGACTTTTAGTTTCAAAATATCTTGTTCTGTTACCAAAAATGAATTGCTCTCCTTTTGTAATATTAATTTTTTATTCCAAAGATCTAGAAACATGCTTATGGAAGAATTTACGGGTGGTAGTTGCGTCAAGTGATTAGATCTTGTGGATTTTGAGACTATAAATTGTTACATATGATATCATTAGAGTGATAACTCTATAAGCTATGGAATTCATTTCATCTACTAATATAATATTAAGTTTTAAATGCTTATAATGTCACTTCAATTATAGGTTAAATGCCCCCAAGAACTTCATGTAGTGATCATAATCCAAGCAGGAGATTTTATGGATGCCACAATTATCTAGTGAGTTTATTTGTAATTAGTTTAAAAAATCTTGCGTGTGTTGTTTGAATTATGAATTAATTTTGTTTTAGCTTGGGAGGTGTAATTTTCCCAAGTAGTACGATGACAAATTTACTAAAAGGGCTATTACAGTTGTAACATCCTATTACCTGTGGCAAGGTTAGAATAGTAATATGAGTGATTAATGAGAGCTTAGAAATGCATTTACATGCTCATGCATAATATGGCATACATATACACGTGAATAGTAAATGTTTTGCACATGAAAATAATTGTACATGCATTCATGAATAATTCCGAGTAAAATTGGATTGAGTTGTGATTTTTTGAAAATTTTGAGAAATTGAATTTATTTATATTGAAAATATTATTGATTAGTGGAATTGTTGTATTTTTGGAATTTTGGTGAATTTAGGATTTATTTCAAAAATTTTGGATTTGTATGAAAAATAGGGAACAAGGAATCAAAAGGGATATTTGGAGATAATTGGATTGTAAAAATGGGACTTAAAGAGTTTAGTTTAAAAGAAACTTGGTTAGAACTTAGACCTTAGGAAAGTGACAAGTGTTAAGTTGCTTTTTATTCTTTTGTTAGAAGTAAGTTTTGATATCAGAGATTTAAAAGACTAGGTGATTTTTCCTAAGTTTCCTTCTTCATCGTCACCTTCTTCAAATTTTCTTCCCATACACAGAGTTTTTCTTCAAACACCTTCTAAGAAATATCTTAGCTTTTCCTTTTCCTATACTAAAACCACTTTACTATTTGTGTCTTCTACCCTAAGAAAAGCCAGAAGCTGGTCATTTTACACAGTGAAACACGTGATTTGCATGGAGTTTAGGGCTTGAAGATAATTGAAGATTTTGGAGTTTTCAATAAGTAAGTAGTGAATAAATCCTTTAGAGTGGGGGATTTATGAAATAAATTTGATGATTTACTGTCAGTTGCATAATCATGGCATTTACGTGTATATCTTCACGAACACTGTGCTGATGAGATAAAAAATCTGGATATAATGTTATTTAGTATTTGATGGTTATTTGTGATCAGATAATGTAGAAATAATTTCCTTGGAGTTGAATGATCTTAGAAAACATGTTTAGTTAGGTGTAGAATCAATTTGAAGAAAACAGAAGTGAAGGCTCTGTTTTCACTGTATATGTGAGTGTTTAGAGATAACCAAAAGAATGGTTTTTTAGTTGGAAAAACAGTTGTAAGATGATGGTCTGAGGTGAGAAAGATTGTATAAATGATAGTTAGAGGAAGAGAGTTAAGAAAATGCAGAGAATAAAGAGATAGAAAAATGTGGAGAATGTAAAATGCAGAATATGAAGGGTGTATACCTGATATTTGGTTTTTGATGATTTTGAGATTTTTTTTAGTAAACTTGCATATTTAAGGGTACTGTGAAATTGTTGTGGATGAGTTGAATGTAAATGGAGCAGAAAAAGTAAAAATGAAAATTGAGGTGTGGGAATTAGTGGAAGAAGAAGAAGAACAATGAATGAAAAAGAGAAGTTAGAGAAGTTAAAATTTTGATCTGAAACTTCCATGAATAAACTGTACTGATCTAGGAAGATTTTGCCAAAATTGTCTCTATAAAAGTTGTATATCTTTCTTTTATCTTTCCAACGATATATAGTATGAAATTTTTTGGACATCGGAGTCGAAAGTTATGGTCCTTAAAATGGAAAATGCTCAGGAGTATAGACTGTATCGTCTAGTGATGACGTGTCGTCAGGTGATGATGCATCGTCTAGTGATGACGTGTTGTCTAATGATGATGTGTCGTCTAGTGATGATGAATCGTCTGGTGATGACATGTCATCTGATGATGACGTATCGTCTGGTGATGGCATGTATCTTCTGTGTACTGTTCATAAACTTCTTCTGGGTACTGTTCATCTTATATCTTCTAGTCCAAATTTTGACCCTCTAGATGACAGAATCTCTCTTTAAGGTCTTCATAAAAGTTGTAGATCTGAACGTTCTCTTTGAAACCTTCCTAATACGACCTTAATCCGATATCTCTAGAGAAAGTTATGTCTATTGTCCCGAAACAGGTTCAATATGATTGAGGACAAAACCTTGTTTGATTCTTTTGACCATAACTTCGTATCTAGACATTCAAATGACTTGATTCTTGAAACAATAGATTCCTAACGCATTTTTCTACCTCTACATAAAAATTTGTAGCATTATGAATTGAATTGGAAAAGATTGATCAAATGAAATTGTGGAATATGTTGGAACAGTGAAAATAGGAATATCTTATTGAACACCCTTCAGTATTTTGACTATATTTGGAACTGTAGGATTCCAAATGAGATGATTTTTGATTTGGAGTAAACTAAAGATACAGGCTTACAAATTATCTAAAGAAGTAGAATTTTGAATCTGTCTCTAAAATGTTTAATGTTTGGATGAAATTTGTGCATAGTATATTGTTTTTGAATAAGAACAACCGAAAATGTTTGAGGTATATCTTCCAAATTACTGAACCAAATTGAGTGATTTTGGTGTCAATAGAAACATAAGACATAGAGGAACACTTTTCTAGAGGAGAGTATGACCAAATTACATCAGTTACACTTTCTGATTGAACGTGAACAGTAGACCCAAAAGTGTATCTTGGTAAAATCTGAAGTGAGTTAATGAGAAATGAATTGTGAATTTAATGGTTTTAGTGAGGCATAAACCTAAGTATAACTTATACTTAGATGTGTTGATATAGGAATGGTTTTGTGATGAAATTGATGGTAAAATACCTGGGATTTGTCATGAATATGCATTGTACATATTTCATTTCATTCATGTGCATTATTAAACACTTATGATTGTGCAAAATTGTGATATATGTGTGTGTTGTTTGATATAGAGGAGCAACTAGAACGTCAACCTCCAGACGTTGCCAGAACTTCCTGGCCTTAGCTTCGGGAGCAACTAGTGTGTAACCTAGGCGGTTGCTCTCAATTATTGTTTTCTTAAAATTACGTTTTGAATGATGAATGAATGGGATTTGGTTGAGTTGATTTTTGAAAATAAGGTCCGATGACTGTGAAATGTGGAATGTATATTGAAGTGCTGCTTGAATGTAAATGTGAAGAACTATGTGTTTCATGATATGATTGATTGAAAATGTGAGATGCATTCCATATATGAATGCATGATCAGATAATGGGAGTTGTGACCAGAGTAGCCACCGATCAAAGCTTAAAGCTCAATGTGTGAAAAGAGCCTCGAGCTCAGACAGTGATTAAGAGCCTAAAGCTTACTATGTAAAATGAGCCCTATATCCTCATCGGATAAGAGACATTTATTAATAAGCCCGGTATCCTAAATGGATACGGGACAGTTTAGGCACTCGGTCACAACAATGTAATAATTGAAAAAGTTTCTCATGAGCATTTCATATGCATTTTGTTAAGTATGTTTGCTGGATTGAAATGCCAAATTTGCCTATGCTTAAGTGAAAATGTGATACTGATGTAAAGTGCAATTTTGTGAAATATTTGTTATGTGAAATGATGTGTTGCATGAATTGAGTGAACCATCGATGATGGTTACTTCATTGAGTTCGCAAAACTCACCAAAAATGCAACGTTGTCTTTTCAGGACCGAGAGACGACTCTAGCTACTGAGAGGTTCTACCAGCTGTGTAGATTGTGATTTGGCAAGAGAAGTCATGGCTCAAAGGTTAATCAGTTCGAATTTTTGGACGACTTAGATAGATTTTATATATTTTTCTCTGTCATGTAGTACTTTTGTACTAGGTTTTGATGATGTACATGTAGTAAAGGTTGAAAGACACAATGTAGGCTTTCGGTTTTGTGTAATGAAATCAGGAAAAAGTTGGTTTTTAAAATATTGTGATTTTCTTTTGATGTTTTATAAGTGAATAAAGATATGATGCCATGTGAAGTGAATGTAGTAATCGATAGTAGCTCGCCCTTATCGTAGGATATGCATCGAAATGACCTCCGGGCGTCCCGGTGTGTACACTACAGTAAGGGGGTGCTACATTTAAGTGGTATCAGAGCACAGTTTGGCATCTGTTGGGACATATAGAATGTTAAGCATGAAATATCTTGAGAAATGCGGATAATGATTGAAGTTATTATTTGTTATAGGTCATCCGCCCTAGGTGATCAGATTGATCAACCAGCTGACCAAGGATCAATAGGAGCCTGCAGAGAGTCCTCGGTACCTCGACCAGAGGAGATGCAATCTTAGAGTTCCCGAGAGAAGGGAGAGGAGGTATGATAGGCTGCAGAAGCAGGGAGTTGTGGACTTCTATGGCAGCACAGACTCTGCCGAGGCCTAGGGATGGTTAGAGAGGACAGAAAGGGTATTTGATCAGATGGACTGCGAGCCAAATGAGAGGTTTGACTATGCAGTGTCATTACTACAGGGCCCAGCATACCAGTAGTGGAAGACTGTCCCAAGCAGTACCACTAGGCCTTGCCAGTTGAAGTGGGAAGACTTTCTGAGGGTCTTCAGAGATAATTATATGCCTATGATCTACTTGGATAGGAAGATGAAGGAGTTCCTAGAATTGAAGCAGGGTAGGATGTCAGTAGCTGAATATGAGATCCGGTTTAATGAGCTGATGGGTTATGCTACTGCTCTGATTCCTACAGAAGAAGACAAGTGTAGGAGGTTTGAGGATGGCCTCAATATGGGGATCAAAACAAGGTTGGCCATCTCAAACCTAAGCAGTTTCACTGAGCTAAGAGTTGTTTCTATCAGGATCGAGCAGTTATTAAGAGAGAGCCAAGTAGAGACTGGGCAAAGGTCTAGAGGGAAGAAGCCTAGTGAGAGTCAGGGCAGTTCTGACAGGAGCTTTAGTAAGCACCAGAATAGAGTCTTTAGATCACCAGGTGGATCCAGGCAATCAAGATCTGAGGGGTAGATTTTCACAAACTGGCAGTGGGAGAGGTACAGTACAGAATCAGTTTCCAGTTTATGAGCATTGTGAGAGGAGGCATGGTGGTGAGTGTTGGAGACTGACTGGAGCTTGCCTCAAATGCGGCTCCATAGACCACCAGATCAGAGATTGTCCTACTACTTTGGGAGCTCAGTCTGTTGTAAGTGGGCGATCTGGGAGTGATGCTTGGTCCAGCAGAGCAGAGGTGGTGGATATAGACAGAGAGGCCAAGGTAGAGGTAGAGTGAGCTCTAGGAGTTCTTCCAGGAGGACTGAGGGTCGGGGCAGCTGACCGCAATACTAAGCCCGGGTCTATGCTATGACTAGGCAGGAGGCTCAAGACTTACCAGATGTGGTTGCAGGTCGGCTTCTCATTTATGACTTTGAGACATTTGCACTGCTAGATTCAGGATCCACACACTCCTTTATCGCACCGCATTTGGCATGTAGGCTGCATTGTGATAGGGAGTTGCTACAGTATAGACTAGAGGTGAGTACACCTCTAGGTAGTACGACTGTTATAGGAGAGGTTTGCAAGGGGTGCTTGATTAGGATTGATCGAGCAGAGTTGGAGGCAGATCTGATTATATTACAGCTGAGAGAGATAGAGGTTATCCTAAGCATGGATTGGCTCACTGCTCATAAGGCTATCATGAACTGCTACACTAAGGAGGTAGTATTGGAATCTCCGGATCAGCCGAGAGCAGTATTTAGAGGAGTTAGTCAAGCAGTGCCAGCCAGGATGATATCCTTCATGAGTGCGCTGAGGTTAATGTAGGGAGGATGTGAGGCTTATCTGGCCCACATCATTGGTACCAAAGCTGAGCAGAGTATACAGGACATTCCTGTGGTTAGGAAATTCTTGATGCGTTTCCCAATGAGCTACCTGGTTTACCACTAGATCGGGAAACTGAGTTCACAATCGATCTAGTTCTAGGTGCTGCTCCTATATTTTTTCCTCCACATAGGATGGCTGCTAAACCTCGCTTCCGGAGCCCAGAATTCGGAGCCATACTCTGAAGCAATGCTTGTCCTTGAACCTATTGAACTTGTTTAGGGATAAAAAAAGCATAACTTTCTCTGTAGATGTCAGACTAAATAATTCTTTGGATTGTTCGAAAGAAGGCTTCAAGATCTACAACTTTCATGAAGATCTTGAAGACGGATTCTATCATTAGGTGGGTCAAAAATTTGACCAGACGATTCAAGATGAACGGTGCATAGAAGAAGCGGAGGGTCAACCATAAAGGAAACAAAAAGCAGACGAAACAAATGCAGAGCAGACGAATGCTACAAAGCAGACGAATGCGGAGCAAATGAACGCCACAAAGCAAACGAAAGCAAAGCAGATGAATGCAAAGCAGAAAAATGCTACAAAGCAGACGAATTCCACAAAGCAAACGAATGTGGAACAACAGACAAATGCCAAAAGCAAACGAATGCAAAACAGCAGACGAATACCACAAAGCACACGAATGCGGAACAGTAGACGAATGCCACAACGCAGACGAATGCGGAACAACAAACAAATGCCACAAGACAGACGAATGCGGAATGGATGAAGGCGGAGCAGATAAATGTCACAAAGCAGACGAATACGGAATAGCAGACGAATGCGAAACAGACGAAGGCAGAGCAGACGAATGCCACCAAGCAGATGAATGTGTAACAGCAGATGAATGCCACAAGGCAGACGAATGCGGAATAGACGAAGGCAGAGCAGATGAATCCAGAACAGCAGACGAATGCCACAAGGCAAATGAATGCGGAACAGACGAAGGCGAAGCAGACGAACGCCACCAAGTAGACGAATGCAGAACAACAGACGAATGTCACAAGGCAGACAAATGTGGAATAGACGAAGGTGGAGCAGACGAATGCCACCAAGTAGACGAATGCAGAATAGCAGATGAATGCGAAATAGATGAGGCGGAGCAGACGAATGCTACCAAGCAGATGAATGCAGAATAGCAGACGAATGTCACAAGGCAGACGAATGCAAAACAGACGAAGGGGGAGCAAAGGAATGCCACCAAGCAAACGAATGTGAAACAATAGACGAATACCATAAGGCAGATGAATGCAGAACAGACGAAGGCGGAGCAGACGAGTGGAGTCAACTTAAGACGAAGCAAAGTCTTAAGACGAAATGACGTCATCACAGATGATATGACGTCATCAATGACGAAGCATCTTTACAGATGATACATCTCCCCCTAAGAAGACCGTAACTTTTGACTCCTATACCCAATTATTTCATACTATATACCGAATGGAAAACTAGAAAGATAAGCTACACTTTCCAGAAGGCAATTTTGACTAATTTTTTTGGACCCCGAACTTTTCGTGAAAGATTAGAGCTGTTGAATGAAAAATTTTGGTGATTAGTCATGAGTAAAGAAACAATAAATGAAAGTTCTTGAACCAAGAATTGATAGACAAGAGTAA
>JAOSBL010154326.1:0-12350 GCA_027568915.1 Erythroxylum roraimae | reverse complement strand
GTAGATGCTAAGAAAAATCAATGCAACTTAATTAGAGATTCCAAATCCAAAGAAATGTGGATTGGAGAGTGGTTAGAAATAGTAGGAGATAAGGAAATGGGTTGGGAAGATGCAAAGGAGAAGACCAACACGAATTCATTAAGTCCTTGTCTAATTTTCTTATGATATACCTTCTATTAGTTTGATTGATGGACCAAGTAAAAAGATTACCAGAAAATCTCAAGTCCGAAAGTATACTATTTTCTACAGTTCCAGCAAGGTCATACATATTTGCATCCCATTTACTAGATCCTCCTTCAAATTCTGAAGGTGGAAAATGTGAGATAAAGTCACTTACTACTAGCCAAGCGTTAAAGTGATAACTTAGAGAGAGTTTAGAAGTTCGAGCCAAAAGACTTTTCCTTATGTGATGGTTATTGGAGGCATAAATTATAATAAAACAATAAAGGAGCATTAAAGGAAATGAGGGTGATCTTAAAATGCATAAACTAATTAGAGGAGGATACCAAGTCAACAATAAGGGATGAGAGTTCTATTATAGGAAGATTCTTTTATTTTAGGCATGGCTTAGGTTAGAAAAATGTGGCTAATTGTTCATAACAGACTTGGAGAAACCAACTCATCCAGTTTTTAAGTCTTGGTTTCCAAACGAGATGCTAAAGAATAATGTAAGATATTAATCTATTGCTTGACACCAATTTGTTTAGAGGGATCGTTTAGCCTCCAACATTCTAAATTAAAAGTTTATAAGGATGAGATAGAGGGCTTAAAGCCCCTTTAAGTGTACCTTTGGCCTCAAAAGTTTCATGCAATGTAAGCACTCCTAAAGTTGGAATTATCCCTATTAGAATCAAAGTCAAGATAATTAAGAAAGGAATTTTGTACACTAACAAAAAGAGCAAGGTTATAATTAGAAGGACACATTACAACAAAGTAGACATTTAGCAACATTTTTTTGGCGACGTTCCAAAAATCGTCGCTATAAATGACTACATTGTGACAATTTTTAAAATCATCCTTAAAACTAACCCTTTAGCGACTAATTACAAAAGTGTCACAAAAGGATCAACATTTTGCGACGAATTACAAAAATTGTCCCTAAATGGTGAACATTTAGTGATGAATGCCAAAAATCGTCACAAAATGGTCCACATTGGGTGATGATTTTTTATGTTGTTCGGTAAATGAACTATTGATAACACTTTTCAAAAATCGTCACCATAATTTGGTAAACATTTGGTGATTAATTCCCGAAATCACCAAAGGGCACAACTGGTGACGATTATGTAAAATCGTCGCTAAAAAGACGTTCGGTGACGAATTTGAGAAATCGCCACCAATGGTTCTTGGTCATTTAACTACGTGTTTTTTACTACGTTTTTCACATTGCTGCTAAAAGTTACCCTGTAGTGACGAATTTTGAAAATCGTCACCAAATGGTCCACATTTAGTAGAATAGACATGATTATGTTCTTGATGTTCAAAAATATAGTATTATCTATATTAGGCTATATTGCTATTAATGGAAATGAATAAAAGTAAAATACTGTTGAAGGCCTTTCATCAAATAGCTACGAAGCTTTGATGAGGGAAGTGTTAAAGGTCATTCGGAAGAAGCCAACCCATATACAAATAACAAAGACAGATAGTAAATCATCTTCAAAACACAACCATAAAAACAACCCATACATCAAATGCATAATTAAGAACTCACAATAAACACCTAAAGGTATAAGTTAAACTTAGCACAACTTCGTTAATGAAAATAGAACAAAAGAACAATACCGATTCAGTTAATGATGGTTCTTCGATGGTGATGAGCACAATACATAACCCAAACAGAAGAGAGGATTTTGAGAAATGTTGACAGCTTGAACGAGAATGGATTAGCCTTTTATTGTGGCCGTCATTGAAAACCTAATACAAAATGACGTCATTTTTCTTGTTTAGGTAAACGATGCCATTTCTTGTTTATTGTAGTTGTTTGGAAGTGCTATTAATTAATTTGCTACGATCTATTGTATTTAGTCAACAAACATTAAATGTAGCGACTAATACATGGTTTGTTGCCAAAGCCCACGGGTTCATAAATAATTTTAAATAAATTTATTTTCCCATTCCAAATAAAACATAATTTGAATTAAAAATTAAATTATTCAATTGAAAACTATTTCCAAATTAATTTGTTGACCATTGAAATAAATTATAATTGGCTTACAATTTCCAGAAAATTATAGATTTTAATTATTATAATTTCAAAAAATGTATTTCAAAAAATTATACATTTTAATTATTATAATTTTAAAAATAAATTATAATAATTTAACAAGACATTGTAATATAATTAGAAAACTATTTCTAACAAATTAAAATTAAAGATTAGTCATTCTCAAAAATTAAGCAAATGAAGAACAATTGCATATATAAGTGAGAAGATTAATTTAACATTTTGTATGATGTATTAGGAATACCTCATATATATTAATCAATTAAGAAAATTAAGAAAGTAAAGAAATTGCTTTAGTTTTGGGTGACGATGTGAAAATTTGGTAGCAATTGTCTACCATTTACGGCTAAGTGTGGTGGTTGGTCGTCAAAATTGGTCTTCTGCGGCTAAACTTACTTCGGCACAAAAACCCTCAGATGTCAATCAATTAAGAAAGTTAAGAATGTAAAGAAAATGCTTGGGTTTTGGTGACGTTGGGTATAATTAGTAGCGAATTGGAGTGATAGGTGACGATAGTTTTGATCGTTGAAAAAAGGTAAAAGGTATAGTATTGGCGATGACTTATCAATTTGGTAACAAAATATTGTACAATTTGCGACGCTATTTTATTTTGTAGCAAACGTTTTACATTTGGTGATGAAATGGAGATTCGTCACCAAACGTATCGGATGAGAAAAATTAAACAGATGCTAAGATGGCGTCGTTTGTGGGACGACAAACAACGTTGTCCTACTGTCTATTAAAACACAAACGCTTGCTCCCTCTCTTCTTTTCCCGCCAAAGACCAGCCCCCCTTCTCTCTTTCGTTTTTTTCAAAATTGACGTCTTCTCCGTGCCCTATCTTCTCCTCTATCTTGGACAACAGCAAAGAATCTTCTCCTTGCGCTTGCTCTCTTCATTTGGTGAGTATTGTTGATTAGATTTTTAGACGTGTCATTGAAGTTGATATTGGTCCAATGGTTTTGTGTTATGTTTTGAGTGTTGTCGATTTATTTGCATTTATTGGTGATGATAATGGTTGAGTGGAGAAAAAGTTGTGTTATTGTTGTTGAAGGAAGGGAAAACAGACTATTTTTTGTGTTCTTGAGTTGAAATTACTTGCCTATAAGGTGTTCGACAAAAGTCCTCATAGTATTTTGAGTTTGTGATGTTGGAGAACCAAGGTTCAGGTTTGTTTTATTTCTCTTCATATTTCCTTCCATTATTTTTGTTTATACATTTCATGACTACTTCTCTTAATTTAGAAAAAATGTGAGAAAGCCAAGGTGAACAGAGCAAAAATGAAGACTCCTCATAACACCGACTTCAAATCATTTGTTGTTGTCCGACAAGAATTTGTAAGTGTAACGTTTTCAACTTATTATTCAATTTCTTAATACAATAAATTCTATTATCTTCTAATTTTTTAAATTCATATAATATAGTCAAACTCAACTCTAAGAACAAGAGTATAATAGAATCACACTATACAAACTAATACACTACAAGGGCGGTGAAGGCTGGATGTCTAAAGAGGCACAAAGTAATAATGTATGTACAAAAAAATAAATATTATAGTTTATTTTTTTATGTAATACTATTTATTTTTTTATGTAATACTAAGTAATAATTTTTACTTAATTCGATTTTGTACTTTAAATTTTAGGACAAGATGCAGCAGTTATTGCAGACATCATTGTCTCAGGGGAATTAGCTCAATGTCGATGACATTTACAACAATGTCCTTGGTACAAGATCCGGATATGTCAAAAGTCTTGGGTATAACACTAAGTTTGTCAGTGTATCTTTGTCATGACCAGCATATGTCACGAAACTTAAAGAAGAGAACCAGTCTCTGAAGACTAAGTTACAATGTATAGAAGAGAAGTTAGATCATAATGTAAAAGAAGTCAACAAGTTTAAAAAGATGGTCAAACAATTACTTAGCTCAAACTATATCAGTAGTAGTGACGATAAGGAGTCTTAGTTTGTTTATAAATTTTGTACAAATTCTGTAATTAACCTATAATTATTTTTTAATAAAATGCATTCCATTTTTAATGTTTATTTTATTTCACTTTGTTATCATTTAAAAAATATGTCACCAACATTAATTATAAATTGTAACAATTTTATATTTCAAATTGGCTTAAAATTTGTAATAAATTAAATTAAATTTGTTTTTAACAATTATAATAAAATTAACATTTAAAAATAAATGTTTGTCACAAAAAAATATTAGCCATCAAAACAAATTCGTCACAAAACGTTATTCCCTACGTTTTGAAGAACGTCTTTGAAAATATTTACCTATAACAAACAATTAGTAGCTAAAATTATTTTGCTACAAAAACAAAATGATAGGTAAAAATAGTTACGTACGATTAAGATTTCGTAGGTAAAAACTTTTTTTTACGAAACATATACGTCACAAATTCCTATATACAACGTTTTTGGTTCTCGTTGGTTATATGTTTTACCGACGAATATATTGTGTATCCAAAACCTTTCTGCGACGATTTCACGAAAACGTTGCGGATATTATTTTGGTACCCAGATTCGGCAACCATCTGGGCGACAATTGTTTTTCGTTGCAAATTATTATTTGACACGATTTTTTAATATTTAGCGACGATTGAATTCATCGCTAATAAGCTTATCTGTTGTAGTGGCATGTTCATAAGTTGAGGTTCAAATAAAGAATAATTGAAAGAAGGTTTACTAAACATGGTAGGGGGTATTGACAGAGCTTTGGAAATGGTTGGAGAGTACAGGGGGTTGTTTTAAAGAGGAGAGGTTGAGAAAGGTTGCTAAAAAGTAAGGAAAATGAGTATAGATGGAAGTAGAAAAATATTTTTAAAAAGTCATTAACCTACAAAACGGAAAAAGACAAAGGTAAAAAGAGAGATAGAAAGATGCAAAGCAACTCATTTGTTAGAAAATAAGAAAATTATGGCAACACCTTTCTCTCTCTCACTTTCTTTTTATTTTAATTTTAATAACTACAATTACTAACATAATTAAGTGATATTAAAAAATTGCTATTAGGGGTGACAGGATGATATTGTCGCCTCACTTGAGGATATCCTTTGCAACATTAAAAAAAAAGAAGGAACTATTAATTCCAATGTTTACGTAGGGAGCTACGAAAAGATATTAGAGTGGTGACTAAAAGGGATGCAAATATTGTTGGACAATCCTGAAACCACTAGCCTAGCCAATTTTTGCATGTTGAAATTGTGGTGCCTGTTGGAGCACCAACTTCAAGAATTGTCACTGGAAGGGCCAAAGGTGCAAACAAAGTAACTATAAGAGGAACCTCAATATATTCCTCCTTCCAAAAGTTTGGATAGAAATAGTTAATATGAGAATTATAAAAAGTTAATATGAGAACTGACTACTTCTTGACGACACACGAGGAAATCGAAGATGATTCATTTAAAATAGTGCCAGTTCTTATTCATCCCTAATTATGATCACGATTGACTAGTGTGCATCTGCTACTATGAGTTTATCAGATTCACAATCAAGGATAAATTTCTCGTACCATTGATTGTTGTTAAATCATAAAGATATGCATTAGTAACTTTTAAAGCACGTACGTTTCAAAGATCGATGAGCCTAAAACTGTTTTTACTGCTTTTTTTTACAATATTCTCTTACATAGTTCAATTGCACGTTAAACACTTGAGAAACACTCTAAACATTATCTAAGAAATCTTTATATATTCAAGTCAGTAAGTGTTTCTTTGAGGCAAGACAAATTAATTATTTAGTCCACTCTATTTCATGAAAAATCAAGGAGAAAATTGCATATACATTCTAACCTAAGAGAACTAAGGAGATTCTTAATCTTAATAAGCTACTGTAGAAGGTTTGTAAGGTATTATGACCAACAATTGAGTAAATTCCCTCCGCAAAGTAGCCTTATGTATTGGTTACGTTGACTTTTTCAATTCCTATACCAGCTTTGTCCAACATTAAAAAGCCTTATAGAGTTTTGCTTTCACTAAAATTGAGAAAAATCACTCGCTCTCAAAGAAACCTTGAAAACCAGAACTTTGGAAAACAACTTACATGAGTTCCACTCTTCCTCCGCTGGACCGCGAGCCTCTTCGCACCGACCATGCTGGCCATTCGGCGAAAAAAGTTAGCCTTCGGGACAGGGACGAAGATCCCCCGCCCCCGCCCCCACCACCTTCCCCCCTTCCCGATCCACCTTCATATCGGGCCGTGGTCACTGGACAGTTCCAACCGGCACAACAACAACCAGAATGGCCTTCTGAAGACCCAGTGGAACTTGAAGAGGGTGACATTAACGTCGTACCTGGGGACTTTGGCCCTGGACTCGAACTCTCTCCCACTTTCAAAGGGCGTCTGTACAAGCAGTGGGAGCAAGCCATTGTCGTGAAACTTATGGGTCGACGTATTGGGTATGCCATGTTGAAGACCCGTCTCTCTTCCCTGTGGAAGCTCACCGGCCTTATGAAGATCGTCGACATTGATAATGATTTCTTCATGATTAAATTTCTAGAAGCTGAGGATTATGTCTATACCCTCACCCAAGGGCGTGGGTCCTCCTCAGCCACGCTCTTTCAATCCAGCCCTGGCACCCCTCCTTTCGCCCCTCCACTGGACAAGTCTCCCACGTTGTCACCTGGGTCCATTTTCCTGAACTTCCGGTGGCGCTCTACCACACTTCTGTCCTCACCGCACTAGGAAACCTCGTCGGCCGTACTGTGAAGATCGATTCGAACACCCAACAATCCCAACGCGGACGGTTTGGTCGCGTCGCTGTCGATTTAGATATTAGCCAACCCTTGCGGTCGATAGTGGAACTGGACGGCGAGCAGATAAAAATTGCCTACGAAGGCCTCCCACAAATCTGCTTCTCGAGTGGGCGTGTCGGCCACAGCATCACTGGTTGCCCTTTCCGGCCTTCTACCCCAGCTCCTCCCACTGATCCACCCTCGGCAAACCCCTCGTTGGATCACCCTCCGGACATTCCCTCGGACCTGAATCCGCCTGACGTTCCCGCCCCATTGTACGGGCCTTGGCTCCAAGTCCAACGCAGGAGCCGCCGTCCTCTAGCTCCTCCAACGGTCACAAGATGCGACACCCGCGGTACTACCCCTGACACCACGGCCCCTGGCTCCCGTTTCCAGATACTAACCGGTTCTGACCCCGCACTCACCTCCACTCAGGCGCCTATCGCCTTTCACGCACGGCCACCCCCCCGGCTGTTCCTCGACCTCTCGGGAAGAAGTCCTTGTCCTCCTTTAACCCTTCCGCTCTAGGCCGGGTCGCTCGTTCAGCAGACTGGGCAGGCCATACCGGCGGGGCTTCCTCCAGCAGGCCAACATCTGCGTCTCCCCAGGCTCGCGGCCCTCTGGCCCATGCCACTCTCCCCCAACCCATGCCCGGCCTCCTGGCCCAGCCGACACCTCGCTCTGGCCCTCTCCCCCAGCCGCCTGCTAGCCCCGGCCCTCTCCCTCCGTCGTCCCCTGCTGCCCCTGCCTCCTCCCGCCATGCCGCCGTCGTCATTCCCTCCCATTCCGACCTTGTTATCAATGACCCTACCCTTGTCCCCGCCTTGCAGGAGCACGTGATCGACCACCGTGTGGCGGCCGAGCCCCCCCTCCTGATACCAACCCCTTCCCGCCCTCTCCCCGGCCACCACCCTCTCCTTCCCTCCCTCCAGATCCGGCTCTGGCCCCTCCTTCGGCCCCTGATGCGATGGACACCACTGGCCCTCAGTTGGCGGACCACCACTCGCCCCTTCCCAAGCATGCTACCCCGGTAGCTATGGATGAATCCCCTCAAGACTCGGTCTTGATCTCGTCGTGAGCCGTTTTTATGTCTGTCTTCCTATGGAATTGCCAGGGGGCCGGCGGCAAAAAATTCCGGCCCACCTTTACAACCTTTGCCCAGATCCACCATCCAATTCTTGTCGTGTTGGTCGAGACGCGAATCAGTGGCCCCCGGGCCCACAAGGTGATCCGTTCTCTTAACTTCCCGAACTCCTATCGGGTTGAAGCCCAAGGTTTTTCTGGCGGCATCTGGCTGCTTTGGCAGTCCGACCTCTCCGTCCAGGTTCTCCTGGCGCATCGTCAATTCATTCATTTACGAATTGACTGGCGGCACCTTTCCTTTAATTTCACTGCCATTTACACTAGTCCTATGTATTCTCTGCAGCCTATCCTGTGGCAGCACCTTCAGAATATAGCCCGTCTCACCACTCTTCCTTGGCTCGTTGGGGGCGATTTCAATGCCAAACTTGATTGGGCTGCCCAGCGAGGGGGGGCCCGTCGCCCTCACACCATCAATTCCCAGTTTCGGGATTGTATTCAGTGCTGCCATCTGTAAGACCCCGGGTTTACCGGCCCACGTTTTACGTGGCGCCAAGGTCGTCTCCTCACTCGGTTGGATCGTATCTTTTGTTCTCCTGATTGGCTCACCGCGTTCCCATCCACTATAGTCGCCCAACTCCTGTTCCTCAAATCGGATCATCGGCCTTTGTTAGTCACCTTCCTCCCGTTGCCTCGCCCGGGCCGCGTGGCTCGGCCCTTCCGTTTTCAGTCTGCTTGGTTGAATCACGATGATTTCCATCAAGTTGTACTCGCCCACTGGCAACCCCATCTTTCCTCTTTGAGTGGGGCGCTCCAGCACCTAAGTGACCACTTACAACACTGGAATTCCTCGACCTTTGGTAACATCTTCCTCCGGAAAAAACGGCTTTTAGCTCGGCTCCCTGGAATCCAGCGGTCCCTTGAAACTCACCCTTCGGATTCCCTGCGTGACTTAGAGTCTCACCTTCAACACGAGCTCGAACAAGTCCTTTTACAAGAGGAACTCTACTGGCACCAACAGTCTCGCTGCCAATGGCTCACTTATGGCGACAAGAACACCAAGTATTATCATGCTGTCACTACCGCCAAACGGCGCCGGCTTCATTTTGATTCCTTAAAGGATGTGTCAGGGGCTTCGTATTCCGGTCCTGCAGCCCTTCGCGGCCTTGCAAAAGACTTCTTGCACACCCTTTACACTACCGAGCCTTCCAACCCTCTGCCGTTGCCCCTCCACGCTGGGTTTTCCCCCCTGCCTCCCAGTGCCACTTTAGCCCTCGACACTCCTATCCTTCTCGACGAAGTCAGGACGACTTTCTTCTCTATGGCCCCCAACAAGGCCCCGGGAGTCGATGGTTTTACAGCGTTATTCTTTCAGTCCCAATGGGACACTCTCGAGCTCGCTCTGGTCCATTTCCTCTAGCAAATTTTTTGACATGCAGTTTGGGATACGGCCTTGACTCTCACCATCCTGGTCCTGATCCCCAAAACTTCCTCCCCTACGTCGATCACCCATTTTCGGCCTATTGCGTTATGCTCCGTGATTTACAAAGGCCTCACCAAACTCATTGTTAACCGGTTGAAACCGTTCCTTGACAACCTGGTTCGGCCGGAGCAAAGCAGCTTTGTGCCGGGCCGCTCCATCACTGACAATATCATTATTGCCCAAGAGGTCATCCACACGATGAGACAGAAAACGGGCACAAAGGGTTTCATTGCCATCAAGGTGGACCTCGAAAAGGCCTACGATCGCCTCTCGTGGGATTTCGTCCACGATACTCTGCTGGCTATCGGTCTTCCGGGTTCGCTCATCTCTCTTATCATGAATGTATCTCGTCAGTTTCCATGCAGGTCACCTGGGAAGGCGAACTCAGTGAGCCTTTCCACCCTACCAGGGGCATTCGCCAGGGCGATCCCCTCTCTCCCTATCTTTTCGTCCTCTGCATGGAGCGCCTGGGCCATCTCATAGCTCAAGCAGTGCACCTCGGTCGCTGGCAGCCTATTCGCTTGAGCAAAAATGGCCCCCCCATCTCTCAGCTTTTCTTTGCTGATGACCTCCTCCTATTCGCCGAAGCCTCCGTCGACCAAGCCAGGGTCATTCGGGACACTCTATCTCTTTTTTGCAGTGCTTCTAAGCAACAGGTCAACCCTTCCAAATCCCGCTGCTACTTTTCCAAAAATATCCCCCGCTCCTTGGGCCGCCGATTGTGCCAAGTGTTGGGGTTTCAGATGACCATGAACTTAGGACGTTACCTTGGCGTCCCCCTGCTTCATGGCCGCGTCAGCAAACAAACTTACCAACCTATTCTGGACAAAGTCCACCAGCGCCGGCTGGACGGACATCTTTTATCCTTCGCCGGGCGTACCACTCTGATTAATCGGTCCTTTCCGCTATCCCCTCCTACACTATGCAGACTGTTCGCCTCCCTCGCCGTCTCTGTGACGACTTGGAACAGATTATCCGTACCTTCCTTTGGGGTTCTTCCCCGGGCGCCCGCAGACCTCACCTCGCCCCATGGGATCAAGTCTGCCAACCTACGGACCGGGGAGGCCTGGGCGTCCGTAAAATCCGCGAATCGAACGATGCCCTCTTAATCAAACTTGGGTGGGCCCTCCTCTCTCAGCCTCACGCGTTTTGGGTCCAGATCCTGGCTGCTAAGTACAAACTGAATATTCATAACCCACCCCCGTGCCTTGACGCGCCTGGTGGGTCCATGACCTGGCGCAGCATCAAAGCTATCTGGCCCCACGTCATTCGTGGCATGAAATGGGTGATACGTGACGGCACTAAGGCCCGCTTTTGGTTGGACCCCTGGGTGGAGGATTTAGGGCCCCCTCTCTCTCATACTGTCGGTCCTATCGGACCCGAAGCACTTTCATGCCGGGTTCAGCAGTATACCGACAGCTCAGGTAACTGGTTATGGCAGCAGTTCCAGTATTTACTTCCTCACTCGGTTTGTTTGCTTATTGCAGGTATTATACCGCCTTAACCCCACTCAGGACCTGACCAGCTGACTTGGGGTGCTTCGAACTCGGGCCAGTTCTCTACTGCCGCAGCTTACTCTATGTTGCTGGAGCATGGCCACCAGGCTCCTCGTGGCCTCTGGACGATCCTTTGGCGCTGGGCTGGGCCACCCCGTATTCGGTCCTTCCTCTGGCTCCTCGCACATGATCGCTTACTCACTAATCAACAACGGCAGCGACGCCGGCTCACCCCGTCTGCAGACTGCTTTCACTGTCAGACTGAGGAATCCTCTCTTCATGTTATGCGAGATTGTCCCAGAGCGCGGAACATGTGGCTCGCCTTCCCTCCCCAAGCTCTCTCCCCAGATTTTTTCACCGTCTGGACTCCCGCTTGGCTCCTCCTTAATCTTCAGCAACACCGTCAGGTTTGTGGCTTCGCTTGGTCCCTCCTCTTCGGGACTGCTTGCTGGTTCTTATGGTCTTGGCAGAATCGGAGTCTTTTTGAACCCCAGTTCATCTGTCCGTCTTCTCCGGTCCACTGCATTCTCCAGTATGTCCAGCAACTCTATACCGCCTTGGTTTGGCACACCCGCACAGTTCCAGGTCGCCGACCGCGGCAGGAACAACTTATTGGCTGGCGGCCTCCGGACCCGGGGTGGGTGAAACTCAATACCGATGGCATGTGCAAAGCCGACCCCTACGCAGCTTCTGCGGGCGGGCTTCTCCGTGACAGCACCAGTTCCTGGCTTGGTGGGTTCACTCAGAACCTTGGTTGGTGCTCCTCCTTCCAGGCCGAATTGTGGGGAGTCTTCTCTGGCCTTCGCCTGGCTTGGAACCAGGGTTACCGTCGGGTGGTCTTAGAACTTGACTCTCAAGTGGCCTTGCAATCCTTTTCCGACCCTGCCCCCCGCGCTCACTCGATCAATCCGCTCATCTTTGGCATCTTCGAGCTGCTCAGTCGCAACTGGACCGTACTTCCCCGCCACACCTACCGGGAAGGCAATCGGTGCGCTGATTGGTTAGCGAATTTCGCTGTTCAGTTCGATCCTGGGATCACTACTTTTGTTACTGCACCTCCCGGGTGCCTTTCGATCCTCCTCGAGGATATAGCTGGGATTAGTTTCCCCAAATACATTATGTAATTTTGCTTTCCCTTCTATCAAAAATAAAAAATAAAAAAAAGCCTTCCGTCCTAGAAGCTAACATTTGTAGGGTTCACGTAAGGGCAGTCCTAATGTACAAATAACATTCTATAGCAGGATTAGGTCTTGCCTCTCTCTCTCTCTCTACGAGTGCAAGTGTTGGTCTTGCCGTTCATGTGCAAGGTGAGGTCT
>JAOSBL010154258.1:0-12357 GCA_027568915.1 Erythroxylum roraimae | reverse complement strand
GGGTCGATATGTGTTCGGTTTCGGGTCCTCTATGCTGTGTGGGTCCGAATGTTGGGCCTCGAAGACGGGGTCCAACACAAAGTGCATTATCTAGCTTTAAAGACCAGTCCCTCCTAGAAGCATTAACATTTTTCTCTAGTATTTTCTTTAATTCCCTGTTTGAGACTTCAATTTGCCGACTAATTTGGGGGTGGTATAGAGTAGTAACCTTAAGGGTCACCCCATACTTAGCTAATAATGAATCAGAAAGTTTGTTTCAAAAATGCAACCCTCATCACTAATGATAGCCTTAGGTGTGCCAAAACGTGTAAGAATATTCTTCTTCAAAAACTTAACACCTCTAGCCTCATTTGTGGGCAATGCCTCTGCTTCCACCCACTTGCTAACATAATCAACAACAACCAATATATATTGATTAGAGAAAGACTTAGGGAATGGTCCCATGAAATCTGTGCCCCAAACATCAAGAACCTTGCATACAAGAATGTTAGTTAATGGCATGTCATGTCTCCTACTAATATTCCCGACCCTTTAACACCTATCACAAGATCTTACAAAGGCAAATGCATCCCTAAATAAGATGGGCCAATAGAAACCATACTTTAAAACCTTATGAGCTGTCCTAGATGCACCATAATGTCCCCTAGCCTCTCTATAATGACAATAATGTAACATAGAGGACATTTCCTCTTCGAGAATGCAGCGTCTAACAATACCATCTACATAAATCTTTTAAAGCAAAAGATCATCCCAAAGATGGTATCTTACCTCAGACAAAAAAAATTTCTTTTGAGCATAAGAAAAATTAGGGGGATAGATATTACCAGCACAGTAGTTTACATAGTCTGCAAACCAAGGAGTGACTGTCATAACCATCAAATACTCATTAAGAAAAGTCTCCTGAATGTCCTTTTTTGTTGCACTCTCTATGGCAGCTTCATTTAATCTTGACAGGTGATCAACTACAAAATTCTTGGCTCCCTTCTTATCCTTCAGCTCAATGTCAAACTCCTGCAAAAGTAACACCTAACAAATTAGTCTTAGTTTAATGTCAAGTTTTGTCATCAAGTATTTCAAGGTTGTGTGGTCAGTATACACAATTACCTTAGACAAAACCAAATATAAGCGAAACTTGTCAAAAGCAAACACAACTGCCAACATCTTTTTTTCTGTGATGGTGTAATGGCGTTGTACGCTGTTCAGTGTCTTACTTGCATAAAAAATAGGATGAAAGGTCTTACCTTATCTTTGGCCTAAAACAACACCCACTACATTATCACTTGCATCACACATTCATTCAAAAGGAAGAGACCAGTCAGGAGATATAAGAATAAGTGCAGTCACAAGCATATCCTTTGACAATTGAAAAGATGTCAAACACTTATCGTAAGAAGTAAACACAACATCTTTTTCAAGCAATTCAGTCAAAGGTCTAGCAATCTTAGAAAAATCCTTAATGAACCTACTGTGAAAACCAACATGGCCTAAGAAACTTCTAATAGATCTAACATTGTTAGGTGGTGGAAGTTTCTTAATAACATTAATTTTTGCTGGGTCTAGCTCTATACCCTTGCTAGAAATCTTGTGACCTAAAACAATGCACTTATGTACCACGAAATGACATTTTTCCCAATTAAGCACTAAATGGGTCTCTTCACACCTAATCAGGACTTTCTCTAAGTTATCCAAGTATGCATTAAATAAAGTACCAAATACAGAGAAGTCATCCATGAAAATTTCAATGCATGATTCAAGCATGTTAGGAAAAATAGCCATCATGCATCTTTGAAATATAGCTGGAGCATTGCATAACCCAAATGGCATGCGTCTATATGCAAAAGTACCATAAGGACATGTAAAAGTTGTTTTCTCCTGATCTTTCGAGGCTACCGGAATTTGCAAATGTCCATTATATCCATCTAAGGCACAATAAAAGTCATGTTCAGCTAATTCCTCAATCATCTGATCAATGAAAGGTAAAGGAAAATGATCTTTCCTAGTGGCATCATTCAACTTCCTATAATTTATGCACATTCTCCACCCAGTTACCTTCCTAGTGGCCATTAATTCACTTTTCTCATTTTCAACCACAGTGGTGCTTTCTTTCTTTGGAACCACCTGCACAGGACTAACCCAACCAGAATTAGAAATAGGGTAGATAATACTTGCATCTAGAAGCTTTACTACCTCATCTTTCATTACCTCCTTCATGTGTGGGTTAAATCTCCTCAAGGGCTAGACTATCGCCTTGCTTCCATCCTTCATGAAAATGTGGTGCATGCAAAAGGAAGGGTTTATACCCTTGATATCTGTAATGGACCACCCAATGGCCTTCTTGTGGTCCCGCAGCACCCTCAACAGCTGCTCTTCTATGGCTTCTGACAAATAAGAAGAAATGATAACTGGTAAGTGCTTAGGTGGATTAAGATGCTTCAAATGACTCGGAAGAGGTTTAAGGTCAAGAGAAGGAGGCTCTTCAATTGAAGGCTTCGGAAATAGCTTGGCTAGACATTGGAGGGGCTCGTATGCTCTATAATGTGTCCAATATGCCTGCTCTAATTCAACTCCAATATTCTCTAACTCTTCTTGCAATTCTTTCCCTAACTCTTTGATCATTCCTTGTGCTCTCCCTTCCAACAAACCTACACAAACTAGAAGAATTATCAGCCTCAGAAGAATAAATAAAATATCAATAAAATGGAAAGAGTCAAAAGTAAAAGGATGCTTCATAGCATTGAATCGATGATGGTCCATGCAATGGCTATAAAGGTCTCCTAAGAATGATGGAGATGTGTCTATCTTCCTCCATGTCAAGGGCTAATAAATCCACAGGGAAGATGAACTTCTTTACCTTAACCAATACATCCTCAATGATTTCCCTTGGATAAGTGATGGACCTATCTGCCAGCTGAAGCGAAATAGTAATGGGTTTGGGCTCCGCCAATCCTAACTTCCTGAAAGCAAAAAGAGGCATTAAGTTAATACTTGCACTTAAATCCATTAAAGCCCTATCTATATGCAATTCATCAATAACACAAAGAATAGTAAAACTCCCTGGATCTTTAAGCTTCGGTGGCAACTTTTTCGACAATATGGCCAAACACTCCTCATTTAGCTTCACCGTGGCATACTCCTCAAGCCTTCTCTTATTAGATAGAATTTCTTTCAAAAACTTAGCATAAGAAGGATGTTTATATGCAACTTTTTAAATATTTAAAGAAAACGACCAAACTATTTATCTAATTGTGTACCTTTCAACCTTTGAGGATAAGGAATTAGAGGTCTTACTGGATGTGTGATGGGATCAGCAAATAATCTTGGATGATCCTCCTTTGCAGCTGGTGCTTCCTTAGCCTCCTTGTTACTCTCCCAACTCTCTTCTTCTTCACTCTTTTCCACTTCTTTATCCTATTGCCTCTCCTTAACTTCCTCAAACTGTCCGCCACTCCTCAATAAGATTGTCTTTGCATGTTCTCCAGGGTTGGCTTCAGTAGTGCTAGGCAATAAACCCGAAGGTCTTTCCTTTAACAAACTTGCAATCTTGCTCATCTGATTCTCCAAGTTTTTGATAGAAGATGCTTGATTCTGCATCCTAACCTCAGTGGTGGAGATGTACTTTGAAAGTAACTCTTCGAGATTAGATTTTGCTGGTGGCGCAGGATTAGGAGCCTTGAAACCTAGAGGTGGCTGTCTTTGAAAATTAGATGATTGTGGTTGTGCCATCTGATTGTTCCGCCAAGAGAAGTTTGGATGATTCCTCCACCCTGGGTTGTAGGTGTTAGAATATGGATCCCCTCTCTGTCTGTTATAATTGCCCATATAATGGGCCTCTTCTATCTCTTGGGCAAAAGGATTCCTAACTTGACACTCAGAAGATGTATGGGAATCTCCACCACAATGATCGCCTATAGCACAACTCCTCAATGAAGAACTAGCACCTCTTCTCACACTGTGTATCAGATAATCCAGCTTCTTCGTCAAAACATCCATCTGAGCTGATAAAGCCACTGTATTGTCTACTACACGAGCTTTTGTAGGTCGTCTGGGATGCCTTGTTATATGATTTTGAAAGCTACTAGTGGTTATCTAATTAATCAACCTGTAGGCCTGATCTGGCGACTTCCTCATTAAACTACCTCTTGCTACAACATCTATGGTATTACTGGTCGATGGGGTCATTTCTGTATAAAAAGTATTGACCTGCTACCATGTGGAGAACCCATGAGTAGGACACTATGTCAACATATCTCGAAATGGCTGCCACGCGTCATATAGACGTTCATTTTCATATTGGGTGAAGGAATTGTTCTCATTCTTCATCTTTGCAACCTTGGCAGGAGGGAAAAATTTAGCCAAAAATAATCTCATCAACGTAGTAATCGATCCTGACTGTAAATTAGCCAATCATGCTCCGGCCTTATCCCTTAAAGAAAATAGGAATAACCTTAATCTCACCGCATCTTTCGACATTCCATTCTTCTTAAACAAATCACAAATATTCAGAAAGGTCTCCAAATGGGTGTTTGGATCCTCAAAAGGCAGAGATGCTCTCACCATGGATGTAATGTTGTGAGAAATCTCAAACTTGTAGCTGTGATCGTCGGCCTTATAATGGGAGGCATGGGTCTATTGTTGTACCGCATAGTCAAATCCATCATAGTCAACTCCGTTCTCTCTTCAGGATGCCTCCTCATGCTGTTCCATCTCTAAAAACTGCTCTTCTCTAATCCTTTCTTCTGTGTTACTATTCCGAGTCAATTTGGTTTCCTTGCGCAACCTGTAATTAGTTTTTTCAATCTCAGTATCTAGTAGCAAATTCTCGGGCTTTTGACCACGAGTGAGCATAAACAAATGAAACAAATAAAAAGCAAATAATAACAGAGATAAAAAATGGAAAAATAAAACACATCGAAGTAAAGCAATCAAGCAAACAACTAAAATATGCAAATAAATAACGAAGCAAGAATTAAATATGAGACAATTAATGCAGTTTAATCTAATGACTCATAATAAGGAAATTCTCCGGCAACGACGCCAAAAACTTGTTGCGGTCTAAACAAAGCAATATAAATTAAATTCTATCTAGACCAACTAGAGGTAAGCGTGCCTCGTCGACAAGTAATATAAAACGGTAAGAACCGAATATCGTACCCAAGGGATTCCAACACGCAAGACAATTAAATTAAACAACGCAGAATTACTCAGACGATCAAAAGTTGATTTATTTGAAAATAAAATAAAGTAAGCGAATCAAGGAAATATGCAAGATGCAAAGTACAAATTAAAAATGAATGTACTTAATCAACTGACAGAAATTGGTTAAGGTATCGGATTTCAATTGGATTAGACACTAAAACTTGTAACAGTGGATTGACTTAGGATTTACTTCACTTAAGCAAGTCGAACCCAATGTTCATAGGAGTTCCCTTTTCTTCTAAATCCAAGTTACCTACTTGGTTCACAGATAATTTGGAATAAAAGGCATTCAATACAAGAAGCCTAAAATGAAGTTCGTTAATCCTAGATATCATCATACAAGATCCTAAGATTGGTCTACGCTTTAGTCTCAAGTATATTGCTTGATTAATTTTCTGACAAGTTAAATCCCATTGGTTACGGCATTCAGTCATCTAAGACTTTAATCTAGGTGATCAAGCTAAATTAGGACTAAATATGCATTTAGTCAAGCAAAAACTAATACCAAAAAAATTGTCCTAATCCAATATCAATCCTAACCTCAACCAAAAAAACTTACTTACACATATTCATCAACGTAACACAAATCATGGTCATAATATATATTTGCATTGATTAAATCCACAAAAATTAAAACAAATAAGGAATAAAAACAAAGTAAATCCCAGCAAAATCGTGGCTGTTGGGATTGAAAAATGTCTAGCCAACGTTCAGCTCACTATCTTCAGCCTCTTATCTCCCGCCAACTTCACCTATTTTCACATAAACTCACGCTCCTCGTTCCTCTCTCTGTAGCTGCTAGCTATGTTCTTTTATTTCTATCTATTGATGTTTTAATAAAGGTTTCGGTCACCTTTTCACGCATACTACTCTCTCCACCGCCAGCTACTTCTCTTCTGATGTGACAAATAAGTTTTTGGTTTGGTCCACCTTATTCACGCACACCTCTCTCTGCGCCACCAGCTGCTTCTCTTCTTTCTTCGTCTTCAATGTTCATCCAGCTATCCTCTTTTATCAAATAAGCACACTCACGTTTTGCTCCTCTCTCTCTACCGCCGCCACTTTATTCTTTCATTTTCTCTCTATTACAATGTCCCATAAACCTTCGATCTCCCCCTCTCTTCATTCACGCCTAACCCTACTCTTTTTTCTGGTCTTGGCCAAAGCGTTAACGTTTTTAGGTGGTCAAAACGTTAACTTTTTTTTTATCCTTCTTCTTTTTTGAGCTTTTCTTTCTTTAGGCTTTTAAAGGTCCCAAATCAAATATTTGCCTAGAATTAAAACAAATAACTCTTAATTAGTGCAATTTGAACATTAAATGGACAAGAGTTTAGTAAATTATATATCTAAAATCAATATAAAATGCCCATTAACAAAAGGTCATATCTTTCCCTTAGTTCAAAATTGGGCATCTACTTACTAGGGTCTCTATGGTTTTGAGCTTATGTTTATTAATGAAACTAACATAAATTCTTAAGAAAGAAATCTTCGTGCCTCTAAAAATAGAGAAATAGGATAAAACTTGATAGGATCAATAAAAAAAGTAGTTCTATTTTAGGTGAATTTTTATAGCATTTATCTTGAGTACTAAAGGGCTAAGTTATCTTGCTAGTTCCATCAATAAATTGATTTGTATGTATGAAACTACAACTTTATCTAAAAACTTAGTTAAGTTAATTACATCACAGTTCAATTAGATAAGGAACTTTTGAAAAAAGATCAAAATTCAAAAGCTTGATTAGGATGATAAGTTGATCTATTCAAATGTTTCAGTGTGAATACTAATAGAAACCTTAAATTAAGCAAGAACCTAAAGAATAGAAAGCCATTGACATAAAATTTTCCATAGGTGAATATGAGGAACTAATACGAATTTTCAAATTTTAACAAACATCTTCCTCTTCTAGTTTTGAGAATGATAATGTTCCTATTTAAAACCATAAATTAGCCTCTCCTTCTTTATCCCACGGATGCTCCAACCATTTTACATAGTGAGCCTCGTTCAGGAGAAGATATCATAAAGTCCACTGTTTCTCCTTACCAAGATAATGACGGATTAAATCATTGCTTAAAATCTTCCTTACCTCCTCTAGAGGCCTGTAACTTCAAATAATTATAAGCCTTTCCTTGTTGATGTATGTAAGGTGTTAAAAGAATTAAATCCTCCTAACCTTAGTAACAGAAAGAAGAAAACTAGTAAAAAACTAAAGAAAATATTAGCTACAATAATTCCTAACTCTCTTTTTGATATCAATTATTGCTTAGAATATGAGAGGCTTAAATTATACCTCTAAATAATAAGTTCCTTTATATTTTGAAATCTAAAAATATATACTAATGGGGTTTCCTAAAACTAAGATTAAAGCTCATAAGTTAAAATATTACCATGCTTTTGTTTGTTGCAACTGACCTTTTATCAAAAATATTCAACATCATTATAACTATCAAATGAAAGTGACATATGATCCTTCTAGAGTTCTTTTCTTTGTTTGTGAAAATTTTGACCAATTCATTCATCTGAAGCTTACTATTTTAGCATATATGTCTTCAATTACGGTTACTTATATGTATGCATCCAACAATTCCTACCTTCAAAAGTTATATAATCAAATCTCACAAGAATTAGTTTTATAATTGACTCCCCTTAGCAAATACTTAAGGATTTCGACACTTCTTTCTTAATTCAAGAATTAGAAGGGGCCTAAGTGAGGGTAAAATAAGGAAACTTGTATTTTACTAACTGTATAACTTTCTCTAGTTAATTGATTTGAGCTTTTAAGGGAATTTCTTCCCCTAAAACAATAAGAAAATTGACATATTTTTCTTTAGAAAAAAATTTGGATAAGGCATTGGTTAATGTCTCTTACCTAAATGATCTTCTTAACTCATGGACAACTATTAAGATGATTTTGTGTCATTTTAAGGAAATTAAAGAATTTCAATTCAATAATTATTTAATCAATTGCTTAAGGTTTAAAGATGTTTTGAAAGGTATTTCTAATCCTATCCAAGGTTAACCCCCTTACATATGTGATGAAACTCAAAGACATAAAAAGAAAGGTCAAGCTTTTGAATTCTAGATTAATTGGAAATATATAACAAGTTTAAATGCTTCTTCAAATTAATTTGTTAGATTGTTAACTAATAAAAGTTGAAAAACATGAGACTCTAGGACTACAATGAACCCTTAATAATCCATCACTCTTTTATTAGATAAAAAATTCAGAATTAATTAAATTAAATAAGGAGACTGTTATGGACGATCAATCCCAATAATCAAAGAAAAAGTGCAGAAAATAAACAAATACACAAATTTATGTGGTTCACCAATGTATGGCTACATCCATAGGCAGTTAAGGTTTTTTATTCACTGTGAATTGTTTTTCCAATACAACGATACACTAGGAGAATGGAATACAAAAGGCTCCATATCTCAATAGAGACAACAACTCTAAATACTTCCATAACTCCATTCAATAAAGAAGGAACATCAATAAGATAATCTCTTTAATCGATGAACATAGAAGAATCACTAACAATCAAGGCGATGCAAAGTAACTAGCATTTGACCGTTTCACAAGTATTATTAGTTATATAAGATCTATTTAATTCTTGATTGAACATCGAAATGACATTATTCCTAGATAGATTAATATGGAGCAAAGGGATTTTTTATGGAAACCTTTTACTAGTAGGAGATGTGAAATTAGTTCTATTTAGTCTTAATTCAAACAAAGATTAAAGTGTTTATTCTCCTCATTTCTAAAAATATCGTTAACTGCATTGGATTTAAATACTACCATAAATGTGAAACTTTAAGATTTTAACCTCTCATCAATGATCTACTACTACCTCTATTTATTGTTTTATAAGAGTGACAATATTCTTCATCCCATAACAATTCATATTTTGAATTAGATATTAAACAGAGATTGTCAATAAAAAGATAGTTCATCTTTTATCTCTTTGCCCGTCTCAAACTGCTTCCTCAATACAATTTCACGATCTTTTTTTTGTGTGTACTTACACCTCTTCAATATAGAAATATCTATTAAGCAAGTGCAACTTAACCCAAAATGAAAGAACTTGAACTTTTATAATCCAATGAAATATGAATATATCTTCCCATAGTATTAACAATTCGTTAATGTTCAAGTTAGTCCTTTATTGTTATATTTATGTTATCTGACAAGGAAAAAATAATATAAATTTCCATCATCAGCTGAAGCTTCCGTTGAAACATGTTTTATATATTCACCAATGAATTAAGGAAATAATTATTGCAAAAGAAATATGTTTGCCTTTGAGTCCAAACAATTTACATTTGACTCCAACAATGAGAATGAATTGAAATATTGAATTACGAAATTTTGTATGACTGGTCTAAATATCGGTTAACCGATTTATTTAACTTGTCTTCTTAACTCCGGTTCTCGACTTTGGTATCACTAAGAATAGAATAATGCTCCTACATGGCTATATTTTGGAGCTCCTTATATGTTTGGACTTTTGCTTTGGTACTCTAAAATTTTAATTAAAACAAGTACATAGTTAAAACAAGATTACAGAAGCCTACACAGATAACCAAATAAAATTTCATATTTTAAACACAAATTAACATTAAAAAAAAGATAATACAAACACCAAGGGGAATAGATTCCGTTCAAAGTAACATTAGTCAATTTTCTATTGTTTTATGTCAAGTGATGAAATGAGTTGGAGAAAAGGTCAAAAGAGTGGTTGGACACAAGGCCCCATGCATCACTTCGTTGTGTTTGATTGAATCCTCCAATCTTCAATGCAGTGCGACAAAACGAAAATTGTGAATCAGAATATAAAAACATAAAAGGCGAGGAAATATTGAGCATGGAACTTTTAAATTATATTATTATATTCTTTTGGTTTCAAGTTGTCTTTTTGGATAATTGGATGGTTACAAATCAACTTTAATAATTATTATAATTTCAGAAAAGTAAGAATTTAGAATTTTTTAAATTAAACATAATTTTGCTAACTTGAGGCATATTTAGGTTATTACATTATGATAATGACACGACATTTCAACCCTAGAACTACTATTTGTGAAGTTCAATTCATTAGCTTGATTCAACCTCTTAGAAGGTTTAATCTTGATAGTAGATAAACAAGTCGGCCGAAAGTGTATTTTGAAACTTACTGTTTACATCATAATATAACTTTAATTCAAATGTTTTGAAGTATTCGAATTAAATCTTAACGCTTTCAAAATGTGTAGAATAAATCTTAAATTGAAGGAAAATTTGACTAAATTAACTCCATCCAGCCGCACCTTCCATGTCACATAGTAGTGGAATCTACTATTATATATTTTAAATAGTGAGTCTCACTTGTCATGCAGTGGTGAGGTTTACTTTAATAAAAAAATAAAAATAATATCATATCAGTATTGACAAAACATTTAACTGATCGAAAATTAATCCCATTAGATTTTCCATCCACTTAAGTTCTGTTTTGAGTGTGTTGAAAACATTAATATTTAATTTGAATGCTTCAAAACCTTATAGTCTATTATGTATTTTGATGTAAACATTGAGATTCAAAATATACTTTTAGCCCAAACAAGTCTATGAAAGCTCCTATACGTTACAAAAGAAATGTTCAACAATTCAATGGTGATGGATAAATTATTTGGAGTTATTCCCAACATTTAGTAAGCTTAAGAAGACAATAAATATATCCCGGAGGAGTTTGGTCCACGAAGTTAATTATATCAAGTAAGCTTAAGAAGAAAAAAATATATCCTATAAAGGTTTGGTCTAAGAAATTAATATATATCAAGTGCTTAACTTTACATTTTTTAAGATCTTACATTTTATAGACAAACTGGTATTGGTAGAGTGATTCGAGATAGTCACAGTAATTGGATAGCGAGTTTTCTTGTCGTGTTGGGATCACCAATAGAATGGTTGCAGAGCTTTTGGCTCTCAGATACGATATCGCTTTTGCGACAAGTTTTTATTGCGATGGCTTTATGGTTGAGTCTGACTCCATAGAAGCGTTGCGTTACGTGGATATTTCTAATGATGCCTTAATATTTCATCCCCCTTACTAGTTTGATCTATGATATTCGCTCCTACTTTGGCGGTGGTATCCCGTATAAAATCTCTCATGTTTTTCGAGAAAGGAATCGGTGTGCTGATTCTTAGCTCGTTTGGGCTCGGGAAGTGTACATGAGGAATGTGTTTAGAACACACCTCCTGCTGATCTGTGTGAACTTTTGCGAGCAGATTCTCAAGGGATTACTTTTAGTTGTTCTTAGCGTTTCTTTGTAGCGCTTCTAATGTACCAAAAAAAAAATAAAAATCACAGTATGCTAGTAGTATCAGTAGGTAACTTAAATGCTTCCATTATTAATTATAATTGTGGTCTAACGGTATTGTATGATAGATTGTAATAGTTTTTTGAGTGGTCAAAACCAATGATCAGTTTCTTATGCAAATTAAATTGGATGAGAAATCAAAATTGTCTTCATAAATGTGACAAGATTCTTAAAGTAGGTTCTCCAATACTTCAGATTAGATATTGGGATGGTAACCTCTCCATCTTTAACTCGCTCTTCAAAAAAGTTCAAAAATAAAACTTGGAAAAGCAATAAACAATTGGATTTATAGAACTCCAAAGAAACGTGAGATATTCTACTAGTATCTCCAATTATACAAGATGTTTTGCTTAGACTTCGGATAAGTATACACTAGGGCAGCTCAGGCTTGGAACTAATTAAAAAAAATAAATTGGTCTAAATTTTTAATTTTAAAAAAAATTGGCAAGAGCTAACCCATGGATCCCTAATGTCTAACACTAATAGCGGCATTGCAAAACTTTTTTACATCTAATACTAATAGTGGCATAGCAAACTTTTTTACATCTAATTGCCAGATTGGCGCAGCTCTGGACGGACAAAGTCTGCATCAGGAGGCACCGATATGTCAACTGTTGGTCTCAACTGGGCACAGACTTCAACAGCTCCATGAATAGGATCAGAGAGGAAGTTGCTAATAAGGTCCTGGTTGATAGGAGAGCCTGCATCCACAGCTACGAAGGCTTGTTGAGTAATGACATAATCAAAACGTGGTGCCCATTTTCTTGATCCTAATCTTGCAGTAGTTGAACAATTGTCGACCA
>JAOSBL010154233.1:0-12359 GCA_027568915.1 Erythroxylum roraimae | reverse complement strand
TCTTCCTTACTCTTTGCATTTGATTTTAATTAAATTGGTTTTGTGTGAATTAACTTCTGATTTTATTGTAGAGTTCTTCGAAAAGCTTTAGAGATCTATTCAACCCCCCCTTCTAAATCACTTACAATCAGGGATTATATGAGACTGACATTTAAGATGAATCATCTAATATGAGCTAAAATTTTCAGAAATTTAAATTAAAGAGGGATTGAACATTATCACTATTCTACCATTAAAATCATAGGAGTGGTTTGAGATGAAATTCCACCTCTTTACCTTAAAAACTTAGCTTTATTCAACTTTCCAGCATTTAACTTTGTTTCGAGTGAGCTAAATAAGATAGGCTTTTTCTATAAGATTATGTCCTTCATAACCTGCTATTTTTGGGGCTGTTTATTCCCCTAATGTTCCAAAAACAATAAAGGTATGTTATTTCTTTAAAGATTACCCCTCTTTTTTTAGTAGATTTTCTTCCAAATATAGTGCTATTATGAATGTATTTGTTAATAAGTTGGGAGCTCTATAGACTTAGAGCTGAAGTGTCCAAAATCTCATAAGGATTTGAGTTATTCTCCTTTAAAAAGGAATCTTTTTGATTTAGAGTTTCAAATGACGACTTCTCACTAAAGTTAAGCTATTGGGATGATGCTTCATCTAAACAGCTTGACTGTTGAACCTTATATTATAAGGGGGATATTTCATGGAAATAGGGATTATGTTAGTGGGAATTTTAGGATTTTAAGACATAAATTTTATATTATGCATCTGATCATTATCTAATTCTCCCACTAATTCTGTATAAGCTACTATTTTGAATCTCTTCCCAATTGGCTTCCATAACTTGGTTCGCATTGGCTACCAGGGATATGCATGTTGAATTAGATTATTTCTAGCTTCCTTTTAACTATGAGCTTATTGATTTTCATAGAAGAGGGGAACTTAGCATCCTTTGTGACTTAAATACTTATGCGGGCATAACAAATCCCTTCTAGACGTGCATTTTTGGGAGTCGAGGGTGATAGGTTTCCTAATGGCACTATTAAGGAAGCTTAAAACTTCAATAATCTAGTATTCAAGTTGTAGGTTGTGAAAGTTTATCCATACTGTGAAAGTGTCAACTTTTCTCTATTAAGCTTCATACTAGGAGTCCATTATTGCAAGAAAAGTGGCTTGCTTGCAATATTTTAGGAAACTTGCTCTAAGGTTTGATTAAGATTAGCTTATTTTTGTAACTTGACAATAAGGCAATTATCTTTAGGAAGAAATTTCTCCAATGCAACCTTTCTCCATTTGGAATTTACCTAAGCTTGAACTTATAGGAATGACAACCTTTTGTCTAGGAAAAATCCAATAATAGTGGAAGACCAGGTTGAAGCTCCAGCTTGAAGAAGATGTAAGGGAGGGGAGATAGTGCCATTTTTAGAAGTAGCTTTAATAAAGTACTTGAGGTGAATCCTCCCGGATAAAGTTCTAGGACCAATAAGTTTGCTCTAGGATTTCATAGAAAGGGAGAATGGAGATGAGTTTTATAAGGTGGTGGAGTTGGTTAGGGAAGGGTTCTACTGAGCAATATGGGGAGGATGGATAGGGGGTAAAGGAGGAAAATCCTTAGAGGTGTACTTAACAAATTCTAAGCTATGGTTTAAATTTTCCATACAGGGAAAAAAAAACTGAGATAAAAGGGAACAATAAAAAAAACAGTAACTATAAATTGTAATTCTTTTATGAGAATATAGGAAACGCTAAAAATACCCCTTGGGAAGGGAGGGAGTGCAATTAAGACTAAAGAAGGAGAAGCTGAAAGATGGAAGAAATAGATGTTGGAGTTTCAAAGAAGGTTGGAGGAGGAAAACATAAAGTGCAACTAGTACAAAATTAAAAGGGATAAGGGACATGGTCAAAGAAGATGGTGGTTCCGGGCAGCTTTAACATCTCATACTTTCTATGAAAGTTGGATAATTTGGTTCTTAAGAGATAATGATTATTGTTACAAAAGAAATCAGGATGTTAACTCTAATATGTCACCTTTTTATAAAAGCTACCTGAGTTGGTTTGATGATGGGACCTAGAGATTTTTTTAAATCACTTTTCCAACAGTTTCAGCTATCTTATAGAAACATCTACAATATAAAACGGGTCTCTAATTCGTATAAGAGCTTGAATTATGAGATTTAGGGACTATAGATATAAAAGTTCTATTAATGGATTTGAGGAGCGTACTTGATTCAAAAATCTCCAAGATTGCCATATTAACCATTTCTTTAATTTTTGGATAAAAGAACTTCTCATTAAGTGCATTAGGTACTGGGGCACTTTCATCTTGCTTGTTACAGACTACTTGATCAAATTCCTTTCCTTGAAAGGAAGTATCTAGGAATTAATTCATTTCATTTGAGAATTGGTTGGATATAAATGATCTCAATAGTTGTATATTCAAATTAGTAAAAACTTGTTCACCTATTATTTTCTTTAAATGAGAGAGAGCTTTACCTTTTAACTGTTCTTAAGATTATATCTGGTTACCCTCTTGATCTAATATACATTTGGTTTAATTATAATTTCTCCTTGCCATAACTAAGCTAAATAAACTTAAATTTAGGGTAAGTGCTTCTTATGAGATTGATCCTTGCTTTCGTTATCACATATAATTGAGAAGTTAAAGTTTTATTTTTTTTGTACTAGAGATAACACACTTGTGTATCAATCAATGGTACTTGGATATAGAGTGAACTATATAGAGATAACTAAGTAAGTCAATAAAGAATGTCATCTTAATATAATTATGAAGAATGTCTAATGTTCTAAATTAATAATAGTTTAACGTTTCTTTAACCAAAATGAATTGATATTTGAAAATTTATTTTCAAATATCAATTATAAGTCATTAACTAATTCCAAGGATGAATATGATTGGATTTTGATAGACACTAATTCTATATTCTATATTAAATTGAAATATTAGAAAAAAGATTAAATTATACATTATAACTATGAATAGATATACTAAGTGAATCCATTTTGATATTTCTAATTTTATATGATTATATTATGTTTCTAAACGTCAATCTTAATCTTTAATTATAAATTATTTTATTGAAAATGTAGATAATTAGAAATGAATTAAAGTAAAATTAAAATTTATAATTATTGTTAATATATTAGGAGTCTAATAGGCCACATCTATAGAATAATTAAATAGAAAATTAATTTGAAATTAAAACAGATTAATTTTAAAATATAGAAAATTTATCCAAATATAGAAAAATATATATTAATTTTAAAGTTAAAATCTAATTATGTAATCAAGTTATACTTTAAATATAACTTAATCTTTCTATCAAACATTCTAACCAGTTTTAATTCTCTTATATCAGCACGACTAACTTTTTTATTAGACAATAAAAATTTTTGTAGAGAACCCAATAAAGTTTTTATATATTTTTTTCTTAATGAAAATTATTATATTAACATAATTCAATTTAAAATTTTGTATAAATTATTCAACCGTAGATATTTGTTTATGGTTATTTTCTTTTAAAATGATGTTATGTACCTATCTTAACTTGTGCAGCAGATAGGTACATTATATTAATTATATAGCAATACATGTGGATTCCACGAGGCGTTTCAAGATTCTGAATTTGTCGCTTTCTTTTGCACGTTAGCCCAGTGAAGTACGAGACTTCTAATAACTCGGTACAAGTTATAAGCACCTCTGGAACAGTAGCCAGGAATAAGGAAAGTAGGTTAGGTTCTGCGGATGGCCCAGTAGGCGAGACTAGAAGAACATGAAGTGAAATTGGGTAGGAAATTACTGTGATGACCAGAGTTCCCTTGGATTGTGTGGTCCATGTCAAACCATTATAAGAATAGTCCATGAAAGAACAGTCACAAGATTCTTTATATTAGAACAGAGAGGTTCGATCCCAGGTATTTCAGCAATTAACGGAGTCTATGAACAGAGAGGTTGAAAAGGACTAGGAACTCGGTTCGTGTACATAACTTGCGTATTTGATTGATAATTAACAAAAGATTGTCACTTTGTCAACTCCAAATGCGGTTCACTCCGATCATATAACTTGACGCTTACATTTATCTGTCTTTTCCATATATTATTTTCCTATATATTGCTAAACTTGTCACTTAATTCTCCACATGCATTACCAGTTCTTATAAACACCCAATCGTATAGTTCTTGCACAACTTTCATGGCTCGTTTACTAAGTCTTTATGTCTCTATAAGCTTAATTTTTATGCTGACTCTGCCGTGTTCAGAAGCCAGAAAGTTGATGATGTTGGAGAAGATGGATGCTTTTCAAAGTGCACCTCCCCATGTGTTCGCTTCAAATTCTTCTTCTATAAGTAAGACAGATCAGGCAGTGTCTATAACTGCAAGGCTAGGCTTATCCACTTACCATCTTTCCAAGGTTGATCGCATTTTGCAGTGGTCGGCACCAAGCCCCGGAGCTGGGCATAAGCCATGACAAATCAACATTGACTTCTTACGATAAAAAATTACCAGTTTCGAATAAATATACTGTTTCTGCTATCTTATCATTTTCAGTTGTATGGAACTTTCTGTTTGATGGATTGGCACTATTTAGGTGGGTGATTTCCTGTTACAATTCTTAGTGAAAGCTATGAAGAGAGGAATTAATACAAAAGACCCGTCTCTTGCAACTCTTTATTAGTCATTAGAAATGTAACAGCAAGTCATAATTTATTACTACTTCCCATAATTTTCGTCGTTCAAGTTGAACTACCCGTAGCATAATTAGTTGACAACTTCTATCATATCTTCTTAAGGCTAATGATAAACAAAGCTACTTTAAAGCAATCGACCAAGAAGCGCATGGTTCCAGAAACCAGCATTTGCTTTAAACGTTCAACTGTGAGCTTTACAACGTCATCAAGAAGTATAAAGTATATTTCGACGACGGATTCAACCAGAGGACCATTATTTCAGTAATTTTGGTAGCTACTAAGATTACATTATTTAAAATATTTTACACCCACTACCTCTAATTTGTTGCCAAAACTTGACTTCTTCACTTCCATTCAACATACCTTCACCAAATTCTATTAATTTTACTTCAATTATAACTTATTTATGCTTCAATACCTCATTAAATTCATATCCAAACGAATTCAAAAATTATTCATAAGGCAGCTCACAATCTATGATCTTTCATGCATAACAATCCAAAGCAAAAGCTAACAACAACTATCATGTTTCAGATCCCAGTTCATCATCAATTCAATACATATTCTATCCATTTCAAACATCACATAATTCATAACACAACATGTTATCAAGTTTAGAATTCCCTTACCTTCTTAACTTCAAAGAACAACTCTAGTGAAGCAAGCCAACTAGTCTTCCAAGCAACCATACACAGCTCAAAGATTCCAAGTGCAGATGATCCAAAATCAAACAAAATTTCAAAAGTTGAGAGGAAGTAAGAGTTTCGGTAGTGAATGAGCAAGGAGAACGAAGAGTTACAGCAAAAACTAGCCAGTGCATCAGGTCATGCTATGTGTAAGATGACTCATCTTGCTCTAAGGACATTTGTTACACAAGGACACAAGCCACATGTCCTCTCCCTAGCTAGCACACATGTTCTTCTATGAGGCTACCAAATGTCACAATTTAATTAGGCCACTTGTCACTCAACCAATGTTGCTAAATGCCAATGCATCAACTATGCCAAATGTCACTAACTTATAGGCTTAGTCATTTCAATTTTCATGTTCCAACTTATCTTGCCACTTGACAATTTTTCTTTGTCCAAATGTACATTTTAATTCGTCAATTTTCTAATGATATCAGTTAATTTCAAATCACTAAGTATGATCCATTAAACCAAAATCTAAGTCATATGCAATTCTCAATCATCTCACAATTTTTAACACCTATCATACATGTACTTTCATGAACATGTAAGATTCCAACTAGGGTACAATTTGAGGCCTTACAAAAGAAATTTTCAAGGTTGTAATATGGCAAAGGTAAGGTGAGATATATTTGGGTCAAGTAGTATGAAAGCCATTAAAGCTAGTGAAACAAAGCAACATTCAATGTGACATCAAGTGCAAAAACCAACATTCCATCACAATTATGTACATCAACTATAATGAATGAAAAAATGATGTTTCATAACTCAAACTCAAGCTCTCAGACATAAATCACAAGAATCATAACTAATCAAAAGGGATCACTCATAAAGATTGATGATAATAATACACTGAACTATAATGAGTGAACTTGCCAAGACAACATCTACCTCATATCCAACATACTCAAATAACCCATTCAATACAACTTTAAGAGGAAGCATTAATCATAAACAACTTTTTAACACATATGCACTTCCTCCTTAATACATTTATTTAAACATTTTTTCTTTCTCTTTTCTTTTCTTTTCTTTTCTTTTCTTTTGCTTTTATCTTTTTTTCTCTTTTTTGCTTATGAAAATTAAAAGAAACTACATCAACATAGGAATTTCAATTATAAGACAAAAAATAACATCTTAACATTATAACCAACTGACACATATGTACACCCCCATACTTATACTTTTGTAAATCCACAAACTTAACAATCAATGAATGCTTAAGTAGCTTTAAGGCTTAGGTGACACATTTGGTTAAGTTTAAAGCATGGAATGTAGTTAATACAAAAGAAAGGCTAATAAAGCTCAAGGGGGCATATAAAAAAGGAAAATCACATAATGGGTAGGCTATTTGGCTAATGTAGTTCGGAAAGCAAAGAATGCCTAATCGTTTTCATGTTAATGCAAGTGATAAAAAATTGGTCTTTAATAGAAAATCAAAGCAAAGTTAGGATGTACATGTCATGAAGGTCACACATAAACAAAAGACAATTAGATTGATATGAATGTGTCAGTCTATAGAGGCTCAAAATCTCACTGGCTTTGTCTATCACTAGTCACTATTCTTTTAAAGATAATGTACATCGACCAATCATAAAAGTAAAAGTACATGCTCAAGTTGCCATGAAATTCTCTAGTCAATTCATTCTTTACTCTTGACTATATAATCCTAGAAGCAATAGGAAACGAGAAATTGTTTGATTGTTTGTTTTAGTCTCTCTCTCATTTTAATAGAAATCTTAAAAATAGGTAAAAACAAACAAAAAAACACATGTATATGAGAAACAAATGCAAAAATTTAAAGAAAAGAAATTACTTCCTTTAGGTTGCCTTCCAAAAGCGCCTTTGTTTAGGGTTATTGGCTCGACTTCATACTCTCCTCACGTGACAAAATTATGATCTTCAGGTAGTACAATTTAATCCACTTCCACATGAGGTAGTTCAAGATAGGACCTGAGTTGATAATCCTTCATATTTAGCGTATTCCCTATCTTCAGACTTCCAATCTCTATTGAGTCTATGCACTTTGGAAAGATTTCGAATATCTCTGTACCTTTTTCTTCTTCGATCAATTTCTCCAATCTGCCAAGTAAAGGTGAAGGGTTAGTATTAACAATAATTATGGACCCAGTACTTACCTCTGAGCTAATTAATATTTCGTTTTCTACTTCAAGCTCCTTCTCTACTTTTTCCATACAAGCAATTCCTTGAGTCGTTCACTCAAGATTTTCAAGCTCCTCTCGACTCTGTAAGGCTTCTGCGCTAACATCCCTTAGGAACACCACAAGTTCAAATAGTTGCATTTCTTCTCTTTGTGATGCTATTAAGTTGAGAGCTTCCATTAACTGACCCTTATGGCTTGCCAAGTTCTGGATCCTAGAACTTGTTTCTTGTTGGAATTGCATCTCTTTTTGCTATAATCTCAAAGTATTAGCAACACAAACATTAACTAATTCCTCCAGAGAAGTACTTAAGTTTTATTGGTTTTCCAAATTTGGGACACTAGACCCTGTATCTTGTAGAAATTACCTTACTTCTTGCTAGAACTCCTGCACACTCTATTGAAGTTGAATATTTTTTGATTTAGGGAACTCCCTCACTAAAATTACACAGTTCTTGTGCAACCTTACAACTTACTCAAAATCAAACAAGTTGATTCACATCCTAGATATGGGGCTTTGTGTATATGCATTATGAAGAGAAAGGAATTCCAAAAGGTTTGTAAACAAAAGCTATCAATGGACTCCGTGAAATCTAAGATCATCAATGAACTAAAGGAGTTGATACTATTTAAAAATCTCAACCAGAAATGCACTACAAACATCCTATCTTCTCTAAACATCTGATTCTCTGAACTTCTACAGCTTTGGTCAATACTCCTAATGTAATGCTTACTTTTATTTGCTCCATGCTCCCTACATATATATACAAGGAATGTTAAGGGTATTCCTGTCAGTTATTGCTTTGTTTGTAATTTTTTTCCTTATTTTCAATTATTAATTATCATTTTCCTTTAAAAAACGCTATCTATTTACTTTATGCTTTGTATTCTTCCATTATGGACTATGTATGATTTAGTAATTCAATCCAACTACATTCAGCTTTGTAAGTTACAATTTTAGGAGAATAAATAATGAAACTAAGTTTATTAAAGTGATCCATATGAAGTTTAATTGTGGTGTGATTAAACTAATTTAAGTTAATGGATATGGCCATTGATAAGTAGTTTAGCTTAAACATGATCAAACATTCTTGATAATTAAGGTTTGAATCGAATGATATGTCCATGCTTATGATTTTAACATAATTTGTGTTTAGACTTTAGCATAATTTTTAGTTTATTGGTCTATTTAATTTTTATTAAAGTTTTAAAATTGTTTGAATAAAAATAAGCATTAATAAATTATATTATGATGATTTTTAATATAAATAGGGTAGGATTACAGGTAGCAATTGTAGCCATTTGAAAATGTGATCTGACTAAGTAACTGGAGTTGTTAATAACAAGATGGATGAAATTTCAGTCAATCTTCTCATACTCAATAAAAATTAACAAAAAATACTTGAGTTAGCTTTTGTCCAACATGGATTCTTAAGTTCTTATTGGCTAATTTTTTATTAATTTTATGTTTAAATTATATAAGGTGCAATTATTTGAATTAAGTTGGTGTTGATAACATTCTCAATTTAGGGAGAAGTTAAATTACAAGTTGGTGTAACTATTTAAAAGTTAGTGTTAGTACTTAAAGATCTAGATAGTTGATCATCAATGTAATTAAATGAATAATGGTCATACTAAGTTATTTTTATAGAATTGCTAAATTTTCCTAAAATTGAAACTTGCTTGGGATGATTAGTATGAGATTGTTTTACTTGAAGATAAGAAAAATTCTAAGTGTGGGGGTACTTGACGTGCATAAAATATACATATTTTTATTACTTTTCTATGTCTCCCCTACAAATTAACTTGTTTTGATTGATTTTATATTATATTTTAGGTAGCTATGGAGAAGTTTCTTAAGGAAATGATATTAGTTAAGGATCTGAGAAGGTAAACAAGCGTCTCTCTCTAAAAACATTTGTAAAGGAATAGTTAAAATACATAACCTGAGAAACGACTGTAGTTTGACAAAATTCAGTAAATAACTTGGAAGAATCCATAACATAAAGAGTAGAGTGTCAATTAGGTTTTACTTTCATTTGAAATTATAATTAGGCTTTAGTAACCGTTAGGGAGAGAAAGTCCTAGAATATATATCTTTTAGTTATTTTAAACAAGGAGAATCAAAGTCATTGTGAGAAAACAAATCAAATTAGAAGACTAAGATCAACATTAAGGGATACCTTTTTGATAAGTTTTTATTTTCCTTATTCTTAATTATTTGAAGGATGATTCATAGATGATTGTTTTTACATCTAGAGTAAATGAAATTCTAGTTGATTTTTGTATGACCTGATTTTGGTTTTCTTAATAAAGAGTTCTTTGTTTTTATTTATATATGTTGATCTTAATGTTATTCAAATATAAGTGGAGGCCTAGACTTGATTTTAATTTTTTAAGAGGAAGCAAAATAACCTATGTGAAGATTGACCTAGACATATATATTAAGATTGAATAAGGTGCTAAATATAGACATACATAACCCTCTTGGTATTAGGAAAGCCTTCTATAAGGTTTTAAGGAACTTAATGCGTTCTATGAGGTAATAATTTTATAGATATATCGATTAATTGATTAAGGAATATGTGTTTTCACATTGATGAGTGATAATTCATTGTAATAAGAAACTTTTTTAGTCTAAACTATAAAACTTTTAAATAACTGAATCAAGGGTACAAGATGACACTAGGTGGAAAATTACTCTAGATGTGACTATAATCTAATTATTCTTATTTATTGTTTTTTAATTAATTCTATTAGTGTTTAATCTCTTTATTCTAATCTGAACTACTTTTTTTTACTACCTAGATAATAAGAAGAGTAATGTGAATTTAAAATGTACATATTTTCTTAAATATTTTACTTGATTTTAATGTCAAATTACCTTGTTTTACTTTGTTTGTATATCTTTAGATAAATGTGCAAATTAGAACTTTGGATGATATTATTCAAGAAGGGAATGTCGTTTTAAGCAAAATCATGAAGCAAATCACAATTTTTAGAGGAACATGGTCTCACTCACTCCTATATGCCAACCTATTCCTTAGAAGGGTCAACTAAGTGAATGGTTTTAGCCATAGTCGTATATGAGACCGTGTGTATGTTTGAAAAGAAATAGAAAGATCCATTGTTCAAGGGCATAACTAATTCAAAGGTCATGTATTAATTTTAATGAATCAAACAGATTAACAATTTGACGCAATCTTGCTAGAGGATGTGTCTATCACCTAGAGGGAACAATGAGAACAATGATTCAACACAAGGTTGTTCCCTAAACCATATCTTAGGTGAAGAAGAACATATTTAATTTATGAAACCCTAGTTTTTGTGGCACTTTGACCAAATTTTAGGGAAAAAATGTTATAAACATCTTTTATCTCTAAAATTTAGGGCTAGTTGCTCAAGAGGCTTATACAATCCTCAAGAAGTCAATTCTAAGCTATTTTCTCTAGTGAATAACAATACAAAAACACCCTGTGAGAGTCATACTAAACTACGGAGTCAAGGAAGGTCTAATAGTATATAGTCTTATCCCTATACGGTAGAGAGTCTATTTTCGATAAACCCACATTTAGTGCAAATTAATAACAATACAAAATATCAATAAATATGTATAACTAAACATATAAAATTATTTAATACATTACATTTAAAATATGGTAAAGATTAATAATATAAGATAAAATATGTAAATAAATATATAAATTAGGATAAAAAGAGATAAGTACAAGAATAAATCACACTAGTCATTACAATAAAGTAAATAGACTAAGTAAGAAACTACTTACATTAAAAAGATAGAAGAGAAGTGTTAGAGCAAGTTTTATATAATAGTAAAACTCTCAATATCGCTAGTATACGAATCGTATCTTGTAATATCAAAGATATCATTCTCACAAGGACTATTAGACACCTAAATAACTTGAAAAGAACTTTGTCTAAGGTACTAAAAATTAATGTAAATTAAAATAATAACTGAAATTAAAAAAATAACAAAAGAAACAAGTAAGAATTAAACAATTAAGCCGCCAATGAAATTAAAATAGATCTAGTTTGATGACTTAGGAAATATTCTATTCTTATTTTGTTTCCCTTTATCTCATTGATTCTATTTATGTTTGATCCTAGCACTAATTAAATTTGATATTTATAGAGTTGTAATCTCTCGATTCATAAAACTATTCCTAACTTATTCAATTAGATTTAAAGCAATCTTATGGATAATAATTTCACAATTAAGATATCTCTTTAATTGTTTGTTAATATGATAATTATAGGCCTATTAAGTTATCAACTCTCATTGCGTATCTTAACACTAATGACTTGATTCACTATCAAGATTTGTTACCAAGTATATGCATGGCAATTATCACAATCAATCATCAATGTATTGAATTCTAAAAGAAATAAGGTTCACAAAATAATTCCAAAACAATCCCTAAATATGGATTTAGAGATCCATAATTATGTTAAACATATTAGAATTCCAAATACACATTAAATACCATGAAAGAAATAAAAGGAAAAGAGTAAAAATTGATTGAATTCTTGATCTAGAATGCTGGAAATTCTTTAAAGCTTTCTTTGATCTACTTTGATGTAGTGGTTGTTGTTTCCTCTCATCTTGTGTCTTAGGACGCATAGATTTCAAGAGCGTTTTCCCATGAGTCATGGGAAGATACCCTCTCTTGGACTGCTCCATGCTAAACCTCTTTAGCATCTTGTCTGTGTACGTTGATTGTGAAAGACCAAGCAACCTTTTCGATCTATCTCTATAGATCTTTATCCCAAGGATATAAGTTGCT
>JAOSBL010154227.1:0-12362 GCA_027568915.1 Erythroxylum roraimae | reverse complement strand
CCTCTCCTATTCTAGTTCAAAATTATTCAATTAACAGCTCACAAATCCTAGTCTTTCATGCATCAAAAATCAAACCAAAAATCTATCTTTCATTATCATGCATATAGGTCTAATTCTTTCTTAATTCAAGAACACTCTTCTATCAAATTTCTTTGGCATAAATCCACCTTCATTATATATTAAATTCCAATCCAATACATCCACATAATGCCCTATACTCCATGGTTTCCGTATACCAAAACAAAACAGAAAAACTTCCAAGTTCATGCAACATTTTCCAGCACATATCTTCACTATTATCACATGCATTTCATTTCAATTCAAGCATCATCTTATATCATTTGACATGCCATAAAACTCAGATTGTTACCTACCTATTAGGCTTCCAATTTAACATAAAATTCCAGATTAATCAATCCTTCCAAGTAAGAAAAAATCAACGCAAACTTATGGTGAAAGCAAGGTGATTTTCGGACAGCAAAAATGAAGACCATATTCAGCTAGTTTTCTTAGCAATTTGGTGAAGGATATACGTATAATTTTGGTGTAGAAACTTAGCTAGGGTTTAAAAAAATTACAGAGAAAAGAAGGAGCTATTTCGGTGAAAGGAACAAAGGAAAGAAGTAGCAAAACTCAACTGCAGAAACTTGCTACATCACATGCTAGGTGTCACCTTCTAATGTCAACATTTGTCTTAAGGCATGTATTACATTTGTCTAATCAAGACGCTACCACTAATCCACACATTTAGTAGCCATTAGTCTCATACTAATCAGCCCACATGTCACTTCAAGATTGGTCCACATGTCACCTACTAATTGATCCAATTGTCATTTAATTACTAGTCTATTTGTCACCAATTTAACTATGTCAAATGTCACTCAATTTTAGACTTAATCATCCTAATTTCCATATATCAATTTTTTTTACCACTTGGCATTTTTTTCTAGAACAAATATACATTTAATATATTAATCTCTCAATCAATAACATTTAATCCCAATTTACTAATTGAAATCCAAACATATCAAAATTCAAGACATACCAAATCACAATTCACATCATGTTCACTTAACTTCTTTCATACTCCGGAACATGTCAATTGAGTGCTTATGCTAACTTGTAATGTGTACAAATATCAATTCATGTATGAACACTAGTGTTATGCATATATATGCAATACTTAATCTAGGGTTAAACCCTAAGCATATACCAAAAAATAGGATATCACACTGGACATATCTAATATGTATACTCCATTGCATAAAGCATTCAGTTCAAACTAATAGAACAAACATTGTTACTAAATTTAAATGGAAACCACCTTTATTAAGACTAGAAACTGAAATAATATTATTAGTCAATATAGGTACATAAAACAATCATCCAATTTTATTAAAAGCCCAATAGGGAGTGTCAATACATAAGTTCCTTTGGCTAATGTAGCAACTCTTGCGGACAGACGGCTCAACTGTTTTGAGAAAGTTGATCAGCTCAGAAATCATTATGGATATTTGATTCATCCAATAGTTAAGCACAAACTTTGAATAACTATCAATCAAACCAGTTAGAATTAAGTCTATACTTAATTTATGATCCATCAAAAAACCTAAGGAGGCCAACCTCTCAATATAGCCATTCATCTTCAGTGCATATTGCATTAGAGAAGTCCCCTAAGCCATTTTGGAGCGGAAGAGCAACCTCGAGGTCTCGAACCTTTCAGACTTGGCTTGCTCATCAAACAATCCCTCAGATGATAGACTATGGTATGAGCATCCATAGCCTCATGCTGCTTTTGCAATTTTGGTGGCATAATGGCTAGCATTATGCAGCTAGCCATCTCATTATCATCGAGATGCTTTCTGTATGCCCTCTGATCATTATCATAAGCATCAGCAGCAGGGGGATTGGGAAATGGTTCTTCCAAGACGTAACCTAGTTTCTTTGACTTGAGAACCATTCTCAAGTTCCTAAGCCAGTCTGGGAAGTTAGGTCCAGTCAACTTATTGGCTTCTATAAGTGAGTGTAGGTTCACACTAGTGGTCATGGTGTCGATTCTTGCAACCTAATGTCAAAGAGAGAAATGGTGTTAGACTGTAGAAAAATGCATGTTAATTAGGACTTTAATAACGTGCATTAACGCTCCCACTATTTTCTCACAAATCCATAACTCTTTATATGAATCTGAGAGAACTTATATAGAAGTTCTCCTAATGGGTTGATATCCAATATCCCTAAGAATGACCTTGGGTTTGCTCAACAAGACACCTTAGGTCAATTGGTAGGTATCAATCATATCAATTGCATTTATAATGCAACTATCGAATCTAGTGCTATCAACTGTTGATGTGTGCACTCACATTGGGCTATCAACTCTTAATGCATGTACATCTTATATACACTACCTAACTTTGCCTATGTCCATGTTGACCTTGAGTTTGCCCAACAAATCAATGCTCTAATTAAAACCAACCCATTAATCCAAAACTAATGTTTCCATAGATTGAACATATTCGTATAGAGAGGGCTTGGGTTTGCGCAACAACCCTAAAGCTAAAAGAACTATGGTTCTTACCATATTAATGGAAGGCGTTAGTTTTAATATTCTAAGTGAGGGATTTCTACTTAGGTCTCATCTAATTAGGATATGGACACCCCAATCATATTGGGATTAAGTCCATCCATTAAGCAAGTCCAAACAATCCTAACATGCATTCTTTAATGCCTCAAATTAAACACATAAGTTTTGGTTATGACAATTTATAGATCCTTAAATTTGGAAGTCGATTCAACTCTTGAATCGAATTGCTTACTAATTTTAATCTTGGCTAAATTTAATTTTGCATGTCATTTTAATTCAGAATTTAATATTAATAAAATTAAATTAAACTTCAATTTCCAGAAATTAATTCAAAAATTAATACACCATAAAATTAATTATTTTATGTCAAAATTAAACACTTTAATTTTGTCACACATGCCACTTTCTATTCATACTAGAAAAGTTAATACTCCACTTAAATTAATTTAAAATTAATTTCCAAAATTTTCCAGAATATCAAATCATCATTCCATGCATCTCTAGGTCATTTCAAGTTCATCAAAATAATTTTGGAATCACCCAAAATCATCAAGATAACTTAAACTACACCTAGACACATAAAAATAACAAATTTGACTTCTAAAATTTTTCCTGAAATCTAATTTTGAGCAAATTCATTTTTGCATGCATAAGACATCAAAATAATACATTTTTATCACATAAAAATATTTTTAAGGTTCTAGAACCGAAACATACACATACAAAATTATCAAACAAAACAGTTCCATCAATTTCAACAAAACTGATCAAATCTATTTACTATTTAAAAATTAATTATAAAATTTTTAATTAATTCTGGAAAAATTCCATAGGACTAAGCAAATTCTATATATGTTTACATAATTTTTCTAGAATCAAATTATAAGAAAAACGTGTTCAACTGCAATAATTTAGCCAGCTAACATCATACATTCTCTAGGAAAACAATTTTCATGCGTGTTGTATACAGTTAGAAAATAAATATTTTAACCACATTAAAATCAATTTTCAATCACAAAAACCATCTACAAACATCTCATGAGCAGATAAATGAAAGAAAATCATGAATTTTTTTTTCATAATTTAATTTCGAATTTGCTAAGAACAGAACCTCAGTTGTCACAACCATGTAATCCTATTGCACATGGAATAGAAACTACATCTATTAGGCACAAGATGGCTCTAATACCATTGTTGGGTTTTGATCTTTCATCACATGCATCAAAAATAAAAAACAACAGTGGAAATATAAAACAAAATCCAAAAAGCCAAGAACTTTCAAGTGCCATTAGATATAACTTTAAGAAAACATGAACTTAAGATGTGTACCTTACAATCTCCTTCATTCTTCGTTATCTTCACCTCTTCGGGTTGTCGTAAACCACAATGACCAAAGGAGGATGTCTTTAATAATATCCATATGAAGAGCAAAGTCTAAAACCTCTTAAGAAGAATGGCTAAAACATACACAAAGCGGTAACTTTGTGATGTATTTTTTGAGAGAGTGTTTGCAGAGAGTGACAGAAGATGATGAATACTTCACCAAAAATTCTCTTTCTTTTAGACAACACTTGCACGAAAATTCATGTTTCTTACACCGTTTGCCCTTCCTTTAACCCCAACATCAATGGAGAGTTAGTAAGAATTAAGTGGGTTTTAATCCACTTAATTTACCATGAAATTTCCACCACTTCTTTAAAGGGTAATTTTGTCATCTTGCTTATTAAAGGGTAATTTTGTCATCTAACCTAATAAGCAAGATTCACATGCGTCATATGATTCATAAATCAAATGACCATAAACTACTACACTTGTGTAGCTTAGTCATGCATCTCTCATATCTTGGATCCCCATCCAAAACCATTTTACTCATTCTTATCATCTTCAATGCGTTTGACCCATTAGGTTCCCGGTTATGGTAGTCACTTGAATTAACACTTAATTCAAGTAAGTCATGAGTGATATCTAGCAACACATCATAACCCCTAATTGACCGAAAAGTTAGTGGTTTGATTACAACCCTTCCATAGACAATGTTCCCTTGCAATTCATCCTTTTCCCATTTATACCCAACTTAGTTCAGGGTATGGCTAAAGTGTCAACTCCCACTAGGCTGACTACGTCACATCTAGCCCAAGCGATGTTAGTTCTTGTCCTCGAGGCTCATTACTCAATTGGATATATCATAAAAGACTATCTTCATGACATTTCCACTTTGTCCAGAGATTCCCGAGTAATTACCCCGACAAGACATCGTGGGTATCATCTCCTTCTATCAAGAGTGGTGAATCTTTTATTGGTTACTCAATTTCCTTTTAATACCTCAAGTTGTACCCAATCACCACCCTATGAAAAACCTCTAAGAGGCAACAAGGAATGGAGTCAAAGTACAAGATTAGTATTTAAGATATCCTTGAGCACCTTAAGCCTAAGGATATTTGCACCATTTCTATAATGAGACTATCATTGACACTAGAATAGATTATCCATATGATTGTCTCATGGTAGGTAGTCCAATGTACTTACTACTCTTAGCAAACATCCACATGTTAACTGTAAACAACTCATGCTTACAACTTATGATATCCATTGCTTGATTTAATCAAGGAGTACAACTTGTGCTAGTTTGTCTGGACTAATTATGTCACATCTTATTAATCCTATGACTAGGGATAATTTAGATACTAACATAATTACACATGATAGGAATCTCATTATCATGATCTCATCCTGATTTCCTTCATGCTATGTAATGTATCAATGACTTCATTAATTCGGTTTAATATCACTATCAATTTATAAAGAACATGAACATCAAATTAATGAAAAAGCCTTTTTATTAATAAAGAATATTTGTATAATAAGTACTAAAGGTGATTGCCTTTAAAGCACTTCTCTAATAGTTACTGCCTACATTGATCCATTTTCCACTTCGTAATATAGTTGCCCAACTAAATCTAGAGAGTGTGTTTTAGATTATTCGATAGTTATTTAACAAGTGTCTCTTAATTAAACATGACCTAAGGGAAAAGTGGGATTAGCAAAACGTGTTGTTAGTCTAAGAACAATGGTACTAAGAGGTGTGAAAAAATTATAATAATGAGACGTGTTTAACAGTGTGTAGGCCGAGATTGATCCGAGAATCAGGTTTTACACATAGTTGAAACTTTTCTCGCTTTTGGCTATTTTTAATAAATTGCTTGCATTAGTTTAATTTTTATTTTGTTTTCTTGATTGCATTAACTCGAAAGACCCTTTTATTTCCTTTGCATCAATTATTTTCATTACGAGAATTAACCAAACATTCCATATGGATAAATCCTAACCCACCACAACTAAAATTTTTAGCGTGCGGAGTTAGGTAAATTTCGTAGTGCACTCAGCATGCGCTGTCATGAAGGCTCCTTGAGAATGGTACTTTCGGTGGATAAGGAGGAGGAGGAATGTGTGGAAGGTCTTCATTCTTTTCACCATCCTCTTTCTTCTTCTCTTGATCTTCTCCAAGGTAGAGTTTAGCTTATTTTTTGTTGGTTCTTTCAACTCTTTCTCACTCCTAAGTGTGATAGCCTTAAATTGCTCTCATAGATTTACTTCCGTATTGATCAGAAAGCTTTCCACAATTCTCTTACAGAATTCATTGGTAAGCTGGCCTATTTGAACCTCTAGGTTGTGAATAGAAAAGGCATGATCTTCCATTATTTCTTCGAAATTCCCTTCTAGCCTCTTCTGGGCCTCATCCATACTTGTGATCTTATCCATGATCTTGTCCAATTTTGAATCCCAGGAACTAGACTCATCTTGTTGAAATCCTAGCGGACCTTGAATTCCCATTTAAGTTCTTGCATTGTTAGACCAAAGAAATCTGGGTGGTTCTGCCACCCCAAATTGTAAGTGTTCAAATAAGGATGATTACTTTCTTGATCAAATTATGCCTCATTGAATCTTACAACGGTCCTTTGCTTCCATGATGTATTTCCTCCATCATCGTTCTTTCTTTCTCTTTTTGACATTTCACTTTTTGGATTGCTCATAGCTGGCTTTTGATGTCCAAATTGATGTGTCTTCAACTTTGAACTAAAACTTCCTTCTTTTCTTTTTTTTTTTTAATTTCTTATGATTAGGTACCACAGTCACAAGAAATGGTAATAACTCCTTAAAACAAAAGAAACCAAAGAGTCCTAAATTAATTCCCTGACGACGGCATCAAAAGCTAGTTGAGCAAGTTGTACTTCTATAAAACCCTCAATAATCTATAAGCATACGAAATCGTAACTAGTAGTATTGAAGTGTCAATCCCTCGAGGAATTAGTAAACTAATTGAGCCGTAATGTTATCTAAGGTTATAAAAAATGTGATAAAAATGAAAAAAAACTAAAATAGCAAATTAAATAATTGATTATAAAGTGATTGAAAAAAAACTTCCAAAATTAACACAAGTAAATCAAAATGGAGCACAACCACTTAACAATTGGGAAATCACACAAGATAAGATCAACTAGTTATGAGAAGATGGGATTTATATATCGTCATTTTGCTACCCTAATCACTTTTGATGAAATTGGTATAAGTCCTAGATCTCCAAAGGGTTGATTATTCTTTCTCAAGATCTAATCATTAAATCTTAGTTAATGACCCCTAATTGAATACGAAATTCTGAATTTGCAATTTCTCATTTAACAAAAACAACCTTCCTCTCCAATTAGTTCTTGAGCAATCTACAAGATAATTGGGTCCTCACATAAGATCTCTCTTTGAATAATTAACAATTTGATGTTTACGTGATCTATTAAGTTGTAAATTCTCATTGACTAACCTAATTGTGATACTACCGGTTTAATCTCTCGATTTATTACCGAAGTATGGAAAAACTATAAACATCATAATACCCAAGCAATTTCATTAAAAACTAAATCAAATAGGTCACAAAATGATTTAATAGTCAATCCCAAAATGAAGTTAAAACATCCTTAACAATATATTCAACATCCTCATATCCAAATCATACATTAGATGAAATAAAGAACAAGAGGATTGTAGAAATAACTTAGAATGGATGGTTGGAGTGGCTGGACAGCAGCAAGTCCTTCTCTCTTCCTTATCTTCTCTCCCAAAGTTGCAAATATAAGCTCTAGCTCATTAGGGTAATCTTATTTCCTTTTATATTTTTTTTACCTTTTAGGGTAAAAACTATGTTTTACCCAGGCTAAAAAGTCCAAACGACCCTCTAAAAATGAAAATGAAAGTAGATCACGATCGTGGCCTGGCCCTTTCTCCAAAGATTCTTTAACTTCTCTCAATCTTCTTCATCTGATTTCAAACATTAATAAAAACTTCAAAATATCTCAAGCATATAAAATTAATGTCCAATGACATGCTCTAAACCAAATAATACTCAAAAACATAAACACATAATCACATTACACAATTCTAATACTAAACATGCACAATTCATCTAACCAACACCTAAAAAAACATTAAAACACCTACTAAAACATGATATAAACTATAGCTATCAACAGCCCCATACTTAAACTTTTGTTTGTCCTAAAAAAAACAAAACAAATAAAAACTCAAACACCAAAAAATAACACATATATACACGCGTACGTAGTAATGATACAATGGCATCGATCTTCACAAAACTAATTTAACTTCAAACACATTCCTTCAAGTTATTCTAACTTATTAAGTTATGTAATTTGTGGCTAAGCACTTTGGACTAAATGTGCATACTAATCAAGACCTTAACATCATATTCACTCACCCTCAGCACTTGGACATACACATTGATAATTAGTTAGTCAATCGAAATTGTAACTATCCTTAACTAGCTTTTCATGGAAAATCATGTTATTCACAAATATCGGTAGGATTTACTTATCAAAACACTATTTTTGTTATTTTTGTTTAACATTGACCTAATATTTTGACGCAAATGCAAACATTTGTGATGAATGTCCCCAGGTTACTCAACTAGGTCATCTTTTATTAATTGGCTTGGTTGGAATGTCATTCTAGACTTTTGACGTGAAGGCAAACATTTGTCATGAATGTCCTCGGGTTACTCAACTAGGTCATCTTTTATTAATTGGCTTGGTTGGAATGTCATTCTAGACTTTTGACTCGTAGGCAAACATTGTGATAAATGTCCCCCGATTACTCAGCTAGATCACATTCTCAACTAGCTATTAGCTTTATTCATAACCCGAAGGCCAGCGAAATAGTTATTTGTTAACGATACACAATTTTTTTTTCACATTTTATAACGGCTATTTCATTTCTTTAGCTAATCATCCTCATAAAAAGATACTAATGATGCTACTTATTCAATTGGCTAAAATTATGAATCTATTTAGCAAATTTCCTAAGGTGAATGGATTAACCTGATATCCTAATTAACATGCATATTTAACCAAAGATACTTCGAACATGAATTTCACAAACTAATAAATCTTTACAACTTAAAAGACTATTTAAAGCTAAACTAATTCCATTATGTCCTATCTATTGACACATTCACATGATTCACACAATGAAAACCTAAAAAAAACTACCATATGACTTCCAAAATTCATACTCAACATAAAAATAACAATGCAAAATTCTCAACACTTAGACAACATATTTCCCTCAATGTGAGAAAAACAAACAACACATGAGGGGGAATGAAATAGAATGAAAAGAAAGACATAAAAAGAAAAAGAAAACGATAAGGTTTAGAGCATAAACTCGTTATGGCGATTACGGTGGTGACGATGTTGGTGAAGGAATTTGGAGCTACTTCCGGCCATGAAGTTCCAGCAATTTAGTCCTTATAAAATAAAAATAACAAAATACCAATAAAATAAAATAAAAATAAAAACTACTTCTAATTCTTGGGTTGCCTCCCAAATAACACTTAGTTAACGTCATTAGCTTAATGTGCTCTTCTTTTCACACTTAACCTAGGTCAATTATGAGTGGTTTGCTTCCATTCGTGTCGCCCAATTTCAATTTCGTAGCCTATAAAAAGAAAATCAAAAGGAAGATATTGATAAAATTAAGAAAACTAATTAAGTTCAGTAATGTCCCTTTTACTAACAAACTATTAATAAAATAGGGAATAACAAAACTCCTTAAATCTTCCGTTGAATCCAGTAGTATGTCCTGTAAGAGGGTGAGTTGTTCTTGTTCTTCCTCAGTCACCCCTGTCTCCTCTTCTTATTTCACTTCATAAATAGAGACTTTCATATCTTCTTTAACCTCTATGTCATATATCCTTTTTTCTTTTTTCTCTTCTTCCTCAGCTTCTTGAACAGAGTCTTTCTTATATTCTTCAAACTCAATCTCCGTTGTCATCTGCTTTTCTTCCTCTCGCTTCTTTAAAGATTCGAATTCATCAGCTCTTCTAAATAAGTTACCCACCTTTGGGTTCTTTTATACCTTATTCATGTTAAATTTCAAATGTTAAATTTCAATTGTTCACCACCAATTTGAAGGATGAGATTGTCTTCATGGATATCTACTAAAGCTTTTCCGATGGTCAAAACTAAGAATTAGTAGACAGTTTCGATCCTCTTTAAAGTCTAGTATGCTAAAATCCACAGGAATGATAAATTTGTCTACTTTTGTAGGTACATCCTCTACTATATCAAACAGTTTCTTTATCAACTAATCTACCAACTGAATACGTAGAGATTTTAGCTTCACATATTTTAGCCCTAGTTCCCTAAAAATTGACAAAGGCATAAGGTTTATAGTTGCATCTAAGTCGTATAAACATTTTGAAATCTCTAGATTACCAACTACACAGGGTATTGTAAAGCTCCCTGGATCTATAACTATGAGGGCATGTGGTTGGTAATTAAGGAGTTGGAGGTTTCCATCATGGCTACCGTTTGATTATCTTCCCAAGTTCACTTGGCAGATAATATGTCTTTAAGGAACTTTGCATACTTAGGCCTGCTTTTTAACACTTATCATAAAATATAAGTAACTTTTCCATTTCTTTAGCTTTTCCACGAGCTTTATGAATGATGCATCCAATTTTTTCTTCTGAAGTCTTTATGGGAATCCTATTTTCAATGGATAAGGCAGAGGAGGAATATATAAAGGGTCTTCGTTCTTTTCTTCGTCCTTTTTCTTTTTCTCATGATCTTCTACAAGGTGGGGTTCTCGACAGTTGCTCTGGAACAATTAGGAGATTTTCTAGAAGAAATACGGGGTTCTGCTTCTGGGAGCAACATGCTGTGGGGTGGTGGTCCTGCTTATGGAATCAAATCAATCGTGGTGTTTCTGTTGATTCTTTTAGCTCTTTCTCACTCCTAAGTGTGATTAGCCTTAAATTTTTCTCTTGGATTTACTTCCATGTTGCTCGGAAAGCTTTCCACACTTCTCTTACAAAATTCATTAGTAAATTGGCTCATTTGAACCTCTAGGTTGTGAATAGAAGAGGCATGATCTTCCATTACTTCTTCGAACTTCCATTCTAGCCTCTTTTGGGCCTCATCTATACTTATGATCTGGTCCAATATTGAATCCCATGAACTAGAGTCATCTTGCTGAAATCCTGGCGATCCTTGAATTCCCATTTGAATTCTTGCACTGCTAGACCAAAAGAAATCTAGGTGGTTCTGCCACCACGGATTGTAAGTGTTCAAATAAGGGTGATTACTTCCTCGACCAAATTGTGTCTCATTGAAGTTCACAAGGGTCCTTTGCTCCCCATGATGTATTTCCTCCATCATCGTTCTTTCTATCTCTTCTTAGCATTTAACTTTTTTATTCCTCATAGTTGGCTTGTGATGTCCAAATTGATGTGTCTTCAACTTTGCACTCAAACTTCCTTCTCTTCTTTTTTTTTAATTTCTTGTGACTGTGTACCACAATTATAAGAAAGGGTGATAATTCCTTAATATAAAGAAATTCAAAAAGTCCTAAATTAATTCCCCGGTAATGGCATCAAAAACTTGTTGAGCAAGTTTTACTTTTATAAAACTCTCAACAATCTACAAGCATACCAAATTGTAACATATAGTATTGAGGTGTTGATCCCTCGAGAAATTAGTGAACTAATTAAATCCTAATGTTATCTAAGGTTATAAAAAAGTGATAAAAATGAAAATAAAAATTAAAACAAAAACTTAAACAATCAATTGAAATTAAAATTTCGAAATTAACACAAGTAAATCAAATAGAGCATAACCACTTAACAATTAGGAAATCATACAAGACAAGATTAAAAATTATGAGAAGATCTAATCATTAAAGCCTAGTTAATAACCCCTAATTGAATCCAATCCGAAGGGTTGATTATTCTTTCTTAAGATCTAATCATTAAAGCCTAGTTAATAACCCCTAATTGAATCCAAAATTTCGATTTTGCAATTTCTCAATTAACAAAAATATCCTTCGTCCTAATTAGTTTTAAAGCAATCTACTAGACAATTGGGTCCTCACATAAGATTTCTCTTCGTATAATTACCGATTTGATGTTTACGTGATCTATTAAGTTGTTAATTCTCATTGCAAAACCTAATCATGTTACTACCGGTTCAATATCATGATTTATTACTGAAGCATGCAAAAATCATAAACATCACAATACCCAACAATTTCATTAAGATCAAAACCAAATAGGTCATAAAATGATTCAATAGTCAATCCCAAAATGAAGTTAGAACATCCTTAACAATATATTAAACATCCTTCTATCCAAATCATACTTTGATAATGATGGAAAACTGGATTTTACAACTAAAATTAAACCAAAAAGTATCACATTATGATTGCAGATTTCATA
>JAOSBL010154216.1:0-12363 GCA_027568915.1 Erythroxylum roraimae | reverse complement strand
GTATTCTTTGTTTCTGAGCCTCTTCAGGTCTCTTACAAACAGTATTCTTTCACACTTAGCCTCTGCAGGCTATCTGTTCTTCTTTCAACCGAAAGAGTTTTCGAGCTTTGTTACAGAAAAATAGCTCTCAGTAATTCGTACAATAGCTTCTCTAGCTTTTGAAATTTTTAGTAAGTAATTGTAAGGTGTTCAAAAAGTTCTTGCAGTCTTCGACTCCGACTCGTATTTATAGCCTTCGTCTTCAACTGCTTCTTGAAAAGTGCTTCTTGATTCTTCAAAGAAACGGTTATTTAGTTGAGTTCTGTAACTAACTCAGATTGATCCATGTTTTGCTTCTTGCGTCTGTTTTTCTGCGTCTACTTTCCTTGCGTCTGCTTTCTTGCGTCTGCTTTCTTGCGTCTGCTTTTTAGCGTCTGCTTTTCAGTTTCTGCTTCCTTGCATCTGCTTTTTAGCGTCTGCTTTCCTTCGTCTGCTTTTCGCTTTGCTTTCGTCTGCTTTTCACTTTGCTTTCGTCTACTTTTCATATTTCTTCTGTCTGTTTTTCATTTTGCTTCCGTCTGCTTTTCCATTAATATTTGTGCTTCATCAAAATCACTTATGTAAAGTCATTTTGACTTAACACTATCTTCCACTTAAAAATTCTCCAACAAATCTTGTAAGGAATTATACACTAGTACCTATCTAATCATTAATTAGTACAACATGGTGTGGGGAAAGCATATGCTACCATGGGCTTCAATTACCTTATGGAAAGCAATCAAAGGGAGACTGGAAATATTAGATAGGCTTAGTAAAATTTTAATGATCCCCAATAGATGTTCTCTATACAAAAAAAGTAGCAGAGAGCATAACTCATATATTCTTCCTGTAATAGCCGATTTTTCAAATTAAGGGATTAGAACCCTAAACTACTGTATAGAAGTTATATCATTAAAAATTCATGAATTGCATTTCATTCACATGCATATTAATAACATAAACACATGAATTATGATTTGGTATACATTGCAAAGAATGTATATGTAATCAATTGACTTATTCCGGGGCACCAAAAGGTTAAAAGGATCATGATGTGAATTGCGTATTGTTTATGCATTGCATTTTAGTTTGATTGATTATAATTAGTAAATTTGGAATTAATTTGGTACAATTGGAAAATTGATGAATTAAAGTGTACATTTGGTCTAGGAAAAATGCCAAAGGGTAAAACAAATGGATACATGGAAAATTAAGATGATTAGGCCTATAAATAAGTGACAATTGGCATAGATGAATGATTGACATTTGTCATAGCTAATTAATTGACAAAAGGCATTGATCATGGAGTGCAAAATGGACTAATAACTAGGTGACATTTGGTGGCTTAGGAAGATGATAAGTGGCTAGCAAGATTAAGGACACATGTTAATCCAAATTAATGACACTTTGCACCTAGTTGAATTAGGCAAGTGCTAGAAAGTTTCTGTTATGTTCCTCTTCTTTCTCGCTTCTCTCCACCAATACCTACATCCATCTTATTATGGAATATGGTGGATTGGGGATCAATTCAGCTAACAAAATAACTAAGATATTGTTGGCTAAAAGGCTACGGAGAATTTGTTGGATAAAGAAAGCCTTTAGGTGAAATGGGTTAGAAAGGAGCATCTTGTCTATCTCTCAGAAAACCACTCAATCTTACACTTCCCAATAGATTTAGCACACAAGGTCTTTTATTCACTCTCACATCAAACACTACCTTTGTGATGGAAATAATACAAATTTTTTTGTCTTTTTGAAATTTACAGGGGAACTAGATCATTATTGGAGCATATGCCAGTATACTCACCTAATCAGTTGTAGGGGGATGAAATCAGACGGGAGTTATACAAATCATATAAATTCATTGTTCAATCTTGTAAAAAATTGTTGGTAAGGGCATTAATCAAATTTTTTAGCCGTAAGCTGATATATGGATTATGAATCTATTAAGCTCACTTATTCATCCTATAGTTAGCAACATTGTAGAAATTGGGAACCATAGATAGAATTAAAATCTAGATTCTAGGTACATCTTGCCCTCTGGTGAGACTGAAACATTATATCATATATTCTTCAAGTGTTACCACATAAGATAATTATGAAGAGGATTTCTTAGAATCTTTGAGCTAGAAGATAGAAATCTAAGCTGGATGTACTATTTGGTTGGGATAAACAGACTAAGGTAGACAAGTAGACAGGATCAAAATGTGTTTAAAGCTAGATTTTCTATATTAGTGCATTACATTTGGAGAATGAGAAGAACAAAGCTATTTGGGAAAGAAAAAGACTACAAGAAATACAATTGGATGGAGTTTTACCTCAAACTAAGGATGACAGTCATGACTACTAGTCATAGCTTCAATATTTCCTCTTAGATTCATTTAACTAATGGTCAAAATATGAAATTTAACAGTTTTTATGATTGAGGATACCTCCTATACCTACTTGAGAGTCATCACATACGAAACTCTTTTAGAAATTATGGAGTTTTAGTATAGGTGCTGCCACCATTCGTTGCTTAAACTTTTCTTGTAAAATCTTTGATTACACTTAGGTTCCATAAAATGATCTTATCTTTTAATCTTTATGCTATTAGGGCCATGATAATGCTAAAATGTTGATTGAAGGTTTGGTAAAATGTGGCTAGGCCACAAAACCTTTGGACTTCTATTATATTATTTTACCATAAGTGCACAGTGTACCTATAGCTAACACTAGTGAGTATAGGTCGATTGTATGATGATTTTTAGTTAACTACCCACTAATCACAAACTTAACAAGAAAGATCAATTGTTATAAATGATTCGATAAAATAAAATAAAATAAAAACAAATCTAAACACTAAAATAAAATAATGATTAAGAACATACTTATTGATGAATTAGCTATATTTGGACTAGGTTTCCCTAGGACTTTACTATATTCTATTTCATCCTTAATTTAATGAATTATTCTAGTTCTTGAACTAATAAGAGTTTCTAACTTAGGTCATATTCTCTATCAAGACATACAACCCATATTCAAAGGTTAGCAACTAAAATATTTTTCGAATTAATAATGCTTTAATTTGTTGTATGAACTCTCTTGATAGGTTTTACCTTAACTTAGAAAGATCTTGTGAAATTCTCTCCAATAGCTCATTCGTGACTTTTTAATCCATAATGTGACATAAATATCTGTCTCATCTCTTTAATCTCAAAGCATAATCCATAATGTGACATAAATATCTGTCTCACCTCTTTAATCTCAAAGCATAAACGAAATATCACATCTTTCACTTTTGCTTTTTTGATTTAATTAATTTAGAAACATGGATAAATCACAAAAAAAACTAGAATTTCTTAAACTAACAAATTAATTGGAGTATATCACATCTTAGGTTCTTCCTAGCTAAATCTTTATCCCAATTTGTTTAAATTCACACAAAGAGTGTCAACATGAAATAATAAAGAAATCAAGTTCTCAAATTTGGAAATCTCCAAAGAATTGTTGAAATCTTCTTACATCTTCAAGAAAATGATGAATTGTTGATCAAGTCTAATGCAAAATAGCTTTAAAGTAACTTTAGGATGTTACTTGTGATGAGCATATAATAATAAAGCTCTCAATACCATAAGTATAAGGATCGTATCTTATAGTATCAAAAGGTATCGTTCCTATAAAGGCTATAGACACCTAAATAATTTGAATATGTACTTTGTCTAAATTACTAAGAACTGATTTGAAATAAAATAAATAATTGAAATCAAAATAAAGAAAAAAATGAAAGAAGAAAACAATTGGATAAGTGAGCTACCGACGAATTTAAGCTTTATCATAGTTGAAGACTTAATAACTATTTTATCCTTATTTATTAACCTTTCACTTGTTAAATCTATTTATGTTTGATCCAAGATATCCTAAAGTTTTGATTACTCTCTCTCAATATCTAATCAAGTGACCCTAATTGTATTCGATATTCATAGATTTGTAATATCTCAATTTATAAACTACACCTAACTTATTTAATTAGATTTGAAGCAATCCTATGGATAATTAATTTTGCACTTAAGATATCTCTTCAATTGTTAATTAATATAATAATTGTAGTTTTATCAAATTGACAAATATTATTGCATACCTTAATACTAATTACTTTGACTCACTCTCTCGATTTATCATCATGATTATGCATGATAGTTATCACAAACATTGATAGATGCATTGAAATTAAGAAGAATAAAGTTCACAAAATAATTCTTGAACAATCCCTAATAGGGGATCTAAAAGCCCATAATTGTGTTAAATATCTTATAAATCCAAATAAAATTGAAGAAAATAAAATAAATAAAGGGAAAAGAAAGAAAAACTAGTTTCTGTCTTGAGCTGTAAATCTAGAATTTCTCTGAAGCTCTTCTTGATGTCTCCTTTTGATTTTATTTGATGTAGTAGTTTTTGCATATTTTTGTTTTTCTTGTTCTTAAATAGTTCTTGAGGCTTTTAGTGTTCTTTCTAGGGTTTCCCTACTTAATTTGGTTCCAAAAATAGCCCCGAAACGTCAAAATACTAAAAAAACTCACGCCTAGAAAAGCTCTGGCATGATCGTGCTCCTATTGTTTCACTCATGTCACCTTCAAACTTCCTCCATCTTGTTCATTCTTCAATTTCCTAATTTTCAACACTCACAAACACATTAAGCACCTCTTGAACCGTTAAATTAAGGTCTAATTCTTGCTCTAATCCAAACAAACATTTATAATACATAAAAATGCAAACAATAACACAATTCTAAGCCTTTATATGATAATCATCTAAGAAATACTTAAAAACACTCTAAAGCATCTAACAAAACATAGTATAATCTACACCCATCATCATGCACACATTTAAACCTTTCCTTGTTTTCAAGCAAAATTAAAAAAAAAGCACTAACAATAAAATACATAAATATATAAACACACAAACATGCAACAACACAATAATGATATAATGGCATCAAATCTTATGAAATTAACTTAACCTTAAACACCAATCACTCAAAATTTGCCAACATACTAAATTATTCATTTCATGTTTAAGTTCTTTGATTTGATTATACATATCAATCATAATATTAATATCCTACTCATACATGTATGGCACTTGTAAGCATGCATTTATTATTATTAATCAATCAAAAAGGCAAACTATCACTTAATAAAATTTTATGAGAATTCTTGTTATTTTTGAAAGATCAGTAGGTTTATTTATTATAACACCTGTTTTTTTTAATTTTCTTTAATGATAACCTAGTCTTTTAATGTGAAGGCAAACACCTTGTTATGAAATTCCCCAATTACTCAACTAAGTCACGTTTTTTATTTAGATTGGTTGGAGTGTCATTCTACTCGTTTAACTCGAAGACAAACGTTTTGTCTTGAATGCCTTCGATTACTCAACTAGATCAGAAGTCTAAACTAGTTACCAACTCTATTCTTAACCCAATGTTTTCAAAAAGGACTAGAAAAATAGTTATTTTAAACAAATTTTTAATTTTAATTATTTTTAGCCTACATCATTGCTTTTTAGTTAGTTATTCTCATGAAAGGGTATTAATAATGCTAACCAATTAAATTGTTATAATTATAAATATATGCAAACAAATTCCATAAAGTGAAAGAATGGGTGTCATATCCTAGTAAATATGCATATTCATCCCAAAGACACTTAAATCATAAAATTCATAACTTACTACGCCTTTACAATTAAATGGCCATGTTCAAAATAAGCCAATTCCCATTGGCACATTCACATAATGCACACATTATGCACAAAATGGTCACACTATGTCAACCTAATCAAAAACTAATTTAATTATAAAATTCACACATAATTGATATAAAATCAAAATTCATACATGATAAGTGTGAAATGCATCGTGTTTTAGGGTATAGTTTGATATGTGTTTATGTGTTTATTCGATTGTTTAGTATGTATTTTCAGTAGAATTGTGTGCGTTTGTGAATTATTTGTGTTTAAGTGTTGTTATGGGTTAGTACAAGCATTTGGGCTTAATTATTATGTCTTTGTGCTACCTTAATGTATTTGTTAGTGTTTCAGGGTCAACAGCAAAGAACAGAGAAGTTTCGGAGAAACTTGGACCGAAATAATGGCCAACGATCGTGGCCCATTTGTCATGATCGTGACAGAAGCGTAAGACTTGGTCCACGATCGTGGCCTGCTAGCCACGATCGTGCCATGGTCCATCTACCACGATCGTGATAGAAGCATAAGACTTGGCCCACAATTGTGCCCTGCCTGCCATGATCGTGACAGAAAGAGTACAAGTGGCCTACGATCATAGGCTGCATCGGACAGAAACCCAAATGTACAGAAAAGTCGAGTTTTGAGCAATTTTTCGAACCTTTTAACCTCGAAAAAAACCTAGGGTTACCCAGAATACATTAAGTATATAAAGAATGACACAAAAGAGAGGAGGAGCTTCTTGCATCAACCACCATCACAAAATCATAGAGAGCGTTCACTGAGAGATTGAGAAAGAGACGAAGGAAGAGAGATGTGGAGAAGAAGCCTACACGAAGTACTTCCCATAATAGGAGGTTTCCCATCGTTATTGCCTCTATCATCTATTCGGATCTATTTTCCAGTGTATTTATGAATGTTGAGGATTGTCTAAACTCACCTTTGGGTTATTTTTATCTTTGATTCAATAAAAATCTGATTGTTTATATGAATTGGATTAATTGTAATTGATTTCTACATTTTCATAAATCGTTAATAGACTGAGAGGGCCGTTAAAAAATAATTAAATTGGGTTAACAAGAGTTAGGTAATTTAATAAGAACGAGAAATCAATCAAATCGGTAATTGTGTGACGAGAGATCTCACATAGGTTCAGGTAGTCTAGTGGAAAACTTCAGATCTAATTAGGGTTTGGATAAATTGTGAATTGAGAAATTGCAATTTTCCATAAACTGATTAGGGTTTATAATTTAAGGCTTTTGGTTATAACTCGAGAGAAAGTAATCAACCCTAGGATAGTCCAGGACCAATAATCCGACCTTTCATAATTAATTAGGTTAGTGTTGAATATAGGTAAAAAATTTCCCCTTTCTCTCAATTGGTAGCTCCTTATGTTGATTCTTGGGGTGTGCATTACAATTTGTTGATTTGTTAATATTTCGTGATTAATTCTTGAGTTGAATTGGTTGATTGAATTGATTGATTGAATTGTGTTACAGTTACAGTTGAATTTGTGCAATTTGTTTCGACCTTAGAGTTTAGGATTAAATTAACCCTCCTCGTGGGATCGACACCTTAGATACTACACAAAGGACCTGTACGCTTGCGAAATATTGAGGCTAAAATATTAAAACTTACACATATCATAAATCTGTGACCAAGTTTTTGGTGTTGTTACTGGGGAGATGATTAGTTTAGTTCTATAGTTTAAGGCGTTTAGTTTAGTTTTAATTTTTTTTCATTCTTTCTTTTCTATTTCTAAAATTGTGCTCTTGCATGAACAGAAAAATCACAAGGAGTTCGATTCGCACAGCTGAAAAATTAGATTTGAACATCACTCAACTAGAACGAACCATTAGGAAAGCTCGGCGTAACGAAGAAGAAGAAATTGCGAAGATAACAATGGCCGAGGAATTTCAGCAGGATTTGGGCCACGAAGTGAACCAAGGACGACAACAGAGGGCCCTTATGGACTTTATGAGACCAGGGTTCAATGCAGCTAACCAAGGAGTAGTTAGACCACTCGTACAAGCCGCATCATTTGAAATTAAACCAGCTCTCTTGAACATGCTTAAATAGAATGTGCAATTTTATGGACTAGCAAACGAAGACCCCAACGCGCACATAGTAAACTTCTTAGAAATCTTTGATATCTTTAGGTACCATCAAATGTCGGAAGATGCAGTTAGAATTGGGCTCTTTCCCTTTACCCTTAGAGATAGAGTAAGGCCTTGGTACACTCCTTTAACCTAGCCAATGTTATCACTTGGGCTCAGTTAGTTCGTGTCTTTTTAGATAAATATTTTACCCTGACTACCACTAAGATCATTAAGGAAATCACCAACTTCCAATAAGGTGACAGAGAATCGATCTACGAAGCGTGGGAACGACACAAGGATTTGCAACGGAAATGCCTATATCACAACTTACCCAAGGAATTGTTGTTATATACATTTTATAATGGAGTTACCCCGTATACGAGAGGCACAATCGATGCAGCTTCAAGAAGATCATTGATGAGGAAGATAGTTGATGAAGCAGAAGAATTAATAGAGGAGATGGCGAGTAATAACTGTTTATAGACGAATGAGCGGAGTAAACAAACTACTACATTCTGTGAAACAAAAGGAATTGTGGCTATTGATCAAATGACGGAAATGCAAGCGAGGATTGATAACTTGACTCAACAGCTCAACAACATGAAGGCTTTGTCCTTAACTCCTGTGAAGGTCGTACAACTTAAGTGTGAACTCTGTGGACAATTGGACTATGACACAGTGGACTGTTTTTTAATGAGGGAAGGTGATCCAGAGCAAGTGAATTACATGGGAGCCTAGTATGGACGAGGAGGGGGCTCCTACTCTAACACTTACAACCCTAGGTGGAAGAATCGCCCTAATTTCTCTTGGACGAACAATACAGGAGGACAATTCAGACCTCAAGGACAATCGGGCTTCCAACAAGATAAACCGAGCTCAACATAGAGGATGCACATAGGAGGCTTGAGAGCAGATTCAAGCAAGTTACCAAGAACCACACCTCTTCAATACATAATTTGGAGCTCCAAGTAGGTTAACTAGCTGAAGCAATATCTACTCGAAATGCAAGAACCCTTCCAAGCAATACCAAGTCTAGCCGAAAGGAAAGGATCATGGCCATCACTTAGACCCAGGAAAAGGAACTTGATCATACAAAGGAGAATGGAGACAAATGAAAAGGGCAAGTAATTGTGGAACTCCTTCCAAGTGGAACCCCAACATAGCATAGAAGAAAGAGGATCCAGGGGATTTTTACATTCCTTGTAGTATAAATGGAGTCAACATTGACAAGGCATTCACGGATTTAGGAGCGAGTATCAATATGTGCCTTACACCTTCAGTGTTTTAGCCATAACTTTTGCTCTAGTTATCCAAATGAGATGATTCTTGATTTGGACTAAACTAGAGAGATAAGGCTACAAATTGTTTGATGAAATCGAGTTTTAATTCAGTCTCTAAGAGTATCAATTTTCATATGGAAGTTGAGTACAGAATAATGTTTCAGTATAAAAACAGAACGAAAATGTTTGGTGTATAACTTTCAGATTTCTGAACCAAATTGAATAATTTTGATGTCATTAGACAATTGAGACAATGAGGATCATTTGTCTAGAAGGAAGTGCTATCAAATTCCTTCAATTACATGATTAGAAAAAGGTCTTGATTTTGGAAGGAGTTAAGCATGATTTAAATAATTTTGAGGTCTTGCTAGATTAATTATTTTATTTAGAGTTAATTATTATGTTTATGTTAGTAGGATTTTAAAATATGGTTTAATTGAATTAAGTAGCAAGAGTATATATGTATGAGGGCTTTTTGGGAAGATCACTTAAACATTTAAGTTACAAGGCATGTAAGGAAGGGTACAAGGGTCTTTGCACACTCATTAATGGCAAACTTGAAATAAAGGTGTGATCTTGTGTTTAAGAAGGGACAAAAACGTGGATTGGAAGAGGGAAAGGTGAGAAGCAACGAAAATTGGAGAGAAAAGAGAGAGAAAGTGTCATTGGAGAGAAAGGGAAGGAGAGAAAGAAGAGGGCTACGCTAGGTTTCAACTTTTCTTGGTTTTCAAGATAGATTTTGAAGTTGATTCAAGAAGGAAAAAGGAAGAGGAGGATTAGAGCTTCCATTAGAGCCAAGAAAATCATTGTTTGGTGAAGAATCAAGGTAAGAGTATGTTTGATTTGTTGGATTTTTAGAAAGATTTTGGTTCATGAAGCTTAAGAAATGTATGGGTTTAAGTTTTCTAAGATCAATTTTAGTGATTATGTATTGTGGGTTTCATGTTTATAATAGAATTAATGAGCTATAAATATTTTCTTTTAAAGCAAGAAGATGAATTGATGACGGTTAAGGAGATGACAAGGAACCACACTCAAGTATTACAAGGAACCAAGCGTTGGGCTCCGGAATCAAGCGGGGTCTAACAATTATGGTATCAAAGTAAGAGTTGGATTTCGGAAACAAGCAGGATCCAACAAATAAAGTAGCTTATATATCATTCTTATAGAAATATTTAGTTAAAATTTCAGTTCTTGTGTAGAAATGATAACTCCTTCGTGTTTAGCTCAAAGTTTTAAATTAATTGAAGTTTCTATACCACAAGTATATAACTCGTATAAAATAGTATAGGAAGGTATCATTCCCTCGAGGATCAGTTAGTTACCTTGTAATTCAAATTGACTTTTGTTTGAATAAACTAAACAATGAGAGATTGAAATTGTAAAAATTCACAATATAAAGGCTTGTAAACACAGTTTAAAATGTCACAAAAATAAGAACACAATTTTTGTTTAGAGAATCAAATTATAAAGGTTAGGTTCATTCTCTCCATACCATATAATCCCTAATTTTGGTAATGTAATCATGCTTAGTCCTAGGCATTCTAATGTATTAGCCCTTTCTCTCTCAATACTCAAACCAATTAAGCCCAAAATAGCAATTAAAGTTTGGTATGTGATCTCTCATCCTACACACTTTACTTAACTGTTAAGTAGATATGAAGTAACTTATTGGACAACTATCACAACATCCAAGAGCTCTCTCTAAATGCCATGTTAGCTTTATGTGTGAAGTGTTCTCAAGGCAGCCCACTCTCATGTACATCCAAACTAATTTCCTAACTTTGTTTCTCAATGTAAGCAAGGCATATAAAGTACACACGTTATAAGCATTAAAGCAAACCATACATTAAACCAAAGTGAGTTCTTACATAGTTATAGTAAGAACAACCCTAAAATCTACTTAGAAATCCATTACAATCATCAAAAACATCCTCACAAAAAGTCCATACATCTTCTCCATTTAATAACTAAACAAAAAAAACGAGATAAGAGAGAATAAAAGGCTTATGAGTTGAAGAACAAAGCTGGAACTTGGTGTGGCAGCTTTGAGATCTCTTAAAATCACATGATTCTCCTTGGACATCCACCCAAAATGTGCCTATCTTTCTCCTTTTTTGTGTGCTACACGACCCTCTTATCTTTCAAGGGTTTAAAATGGGGTTTTTATACTCCTTTGGGTGCTTAAACCAACATAGGATAAATGTGGACCAAGCTGGAATTGCCAACTGAAAAGCTAGAAAATTCCAGCTTCTACCTAGAAAATTCTAGCTTTCTCCTTTGATGCCTACAAGTCCACATGCAAGTAAGTTGATAATCAACAAAAATAAGGTCCAAATTCTACCTAAACATTGACATGAAAACATTCAAAATGTATGTACATCAAAGCATATGAAAAGCATGCAAAACCTAAGCTTAAAAACCTTCATTTATAACCTAACATGCAATTTATCATATACAATCACATACACATGCATGTTATATGAAAATATCAAAAAACCTAGGCTAAACATCCTAGTATGTATACTAAACATACACATTATCACATAAAATGACTTGACAATCCTATAATAAATATCACTTATCGACTCCCCCACACTTACACTTTGTCTTATTCTTAAGCAAAATAAAATAGAAAACAACACAATACAAACAAATTCACACCACCATGCACACATGCAACACAAAAATTAATGGTTCGATGGCGTCAACCTTATGGAATTAATTTGGTCTTGCACAACAATTATTCAATGAGTTCCAATATATAAACCAATTCCATCATGTTTAAGCAATTTAATATAAACATACATATCAATTAAGATATAAACAACTTAGTCATACACTTATGAGACTTACGAACATGCATTTACTATTATCGATCAATTAAAAAGGTTTATTATCACTAATTATCCTCCCATGAAAATTATTGTTATTTTTATAAGATTAGTAGGTTTTTATTCACACACGTCACTTTTTTAAGTTTTTTAATGCTAACCTAGTCTTTTGACGCGAAGGCAAATAGTTTAGGGTGAATGCCCCCCGGTTACTCGACTAGGTTGCGTTCATTATTCAGCTTGGTTAGAGAGTCATTTTATCCTTTTGATGCAAAAACAAACATTTGTGATGAACGTCCCCAACTACTCAGCTATATCACTACTCACAACTAACTACTAGCTTTATTCTTAACCCTAACGAGTCAATGGAGTAGTTATTTTTTTTAGACACACACATTTATTTTCCTTTTT